>PVJO010000837.1:0-203904 GCA_004026905.1 Hystrix cristata
TGCATCCGAGTCTTTTCTGTTAAAACTGCATTCATCCCAGTGGCCCATTTCAAATTCCATCGTCCTCATGCAGCTGTTCTGCAACCAGACGGATTTCTCCTTCCTGTTCCCAGAGCAGCTTCTTTGCTATCTAATCTTATTTACTGAATTCTTCCTTGAGAAAGATATCAGGAAACACACAACTCTACCGCTCCCCAAGTTTCCATATGCTCTGCCAAATGTGTTAGAAGAACCAGCGCTATCATCCCCATTTTACTGTGAGAGATGAACTTCACGGAGTGGAGCATGGCAGTCGGTCCTCAGGAAGACCCCCAATGATGCCTTCTCAGAGACACTGTGCCCGGCTGCGGCCCCTGCACAGAGTCAAGGTGGACCCCGTAACCAGTAGAACGCAGAACAAGCAGCGCAATGTGGGACAGCCTCAAGGGACAGCCAGCCCGCCATGGCCTGAGGACTTGCTCAAATACTCTCAGGGAAAGACTCACGTTGTGGAAGGCTGAGGCCTCCCCGGAACGGCAAGCATCAAGTTGTAGTACATGGAGAAAACTGCCTTGGACGTGGATCCCCAACCCCACTCATGCCTTACTACGACCTCATCCATCATCTGACAAGTTCAGCAAGGACCTGCCCAAGGATCAGCCGGAGAAGCTGGTCCTGATTCCTGACTTGTGAGAGATGAGAAAAATGAGATGTCTCTTTCTGTTCAAAGTCATGAAGTGTGGGTGAATCTGCTGTGCGCCAATAGGCAGCTGTTACACAGAACTGAACAGACTGTACAGGTCACGGGGTAAGTTATGGCAGCCTTTGGATCAGAAAGGAAGAAAAAATTTCCATCTCTTCTCCATTCTTCAGGCACTAGTTAGATACCACGAGCTTTATCTCTGTCCCTGGAGATCTTGAAACTCTCTGAAATTCTCCTTCCCTTTGAACAGTGATGGGGAGAGGAGTACACTGCCAGCTGTGGATGGCCTCGGAGTATAAAGTCTGTCTCTCCACCCAAGACTTCACAGGGAGATCAGGTTCTCAGAAGAGCTCATGGAGACCTAGTCAAATTCTCATACTGAACAGGTAACTCTGGTCCAGAGGATGAAATGGATTTCATAAATGCCCACAGCTGCTTGGTTGCAGAATCCAAGACATATCATGGGCCTCATTCCTAGTGCGTATTTTTGAACAAAATTCAAATGTAAGCGTTGATAAATCTATAACCCACCAAAGATCCCCTTGATTTTCATCTCTTCCTTTTGCTTTCAGGTTTTGTACTATTTTGTTGAAGAAGGGTCACGTTTATTTAATAATAATAGCCTATACTATTTTATCACTGGTAAAGTTGTGGTTTTGTTAGGAAAAAATGGAAAGAATTTATGGGAGTCCACGCTGTCATCTTTGGAACCTCCAGTGTAGTTAAGCTCCAGGTGTGGAATATTAAATTTGAACCAATGATTTTAGCATCCTGTTAGATTTTCTGTGGCTTATCTGATGGTGTTGACCTGTGTGTGTGTGTGTGTGTGTGTATGTGTGTGTGTGTGTGTGTTGATATATCCTCCTTTCTTGTGCACCTGGATATCATTTTCCCTTGTTCTTTTCCCATTTTACTGGACATTTCTCCTCATTCACCTGCCCTCAATTCATTTCCTCTGCCAGCCACTTAATTGTCAGCAAAAGCCAGAGTTTGCCTTTGAACTTCCTTTCTTCTCACTCGGGCATGACCAAGTATGCTGTTTTCCTCAAGAACACACTTACCTTTCAGCAAAACAGAGAGCAGGGGTCACTTTGTTTGAGAAGTTGTTCTGCATGCTTTCCCAGAGTAAGTCCTTCCCTCTTCTCCGCTAGCTCTTCACTGTTTACTCCCTGACCAAAGCATTCCTCACATTCAGGAGTTATCTGCTGGTAGTGACACGTCAGTCTATTCCACTGAACTGTGAGCTCCTTCAGACCAGGTCCTGTTCTTATTTACTCTGGCATCAACAACGCCTCTCTCGGAGCCGAGACTCGACCGAGCACTCAGTAAGTGGTTGATGTGTGGATCTGACTCAGTCAGTAACATGGAAAATTGGTGTAAACATATTGTGTGTGTCCCTCTGAACAACTATTGTTTTCGGTTTCCCAACCTGTTTCCACTTGCTGAAAGAACTAGTGTTCACATCCTAAGCTGGATTTATTAAAACCATAGCAGACATTTAATTAGATCTAAAGCTGAATGGAGGAAAAAAATTCTACCTGAAGTAACAGTCACCAGAGAAATCAGGATTTGCACCTACCAAGAAGAGGGAAGAAAGGAAGAGGAATTTGTAGCCCCTCAATGACTCCTAAGTACAATCCGGGAAATACCATCACTATAAATTGGTTGAGTAGATCATGTTGATTGGTATGTATTTCCACCAACAGGGTGAGACAATCAGCTCTGGACTACTTCAGGGTTCCCTAAGTACATTCCACAGAACCCTAACGATAAACGATATTTCTCGGGGAAAATGTTCCTCTCCAAAAATAAATTCAGAGACTATGACAGTTGTTTCTATTTCGTAAATCACATTTGCATGTTAAAGTCATTGAAAAGTTTTACAGTAAACACACACACGTGCGCGCGCACACACAGGCACACTGAGGTTGGTTTGAGCATTTTTCAAACTCACTGGGCTATAGCATTCTGTTATTCACTCAGCTATGATCGCCCCGAGGAAATGACACTCTGAGGCAGTCACTTGGGGTGATGCTAATCTGGCCACAGGATGCCTAACTTTGATGAGCACTGTACTTCTAGGACTGGTACTTTCTGAGATACCCGTGCAAAACGCAGCCTCTTCTCCTTCACCCTAACCCCCCACCCCAAAATGGGTGAGTGTAGCTGCTGTATCACCATCTATGGTCCTTGCTGCCCTTTGGGCAATAATTGGTTGGCAGGGAGCAAAAGTCAGATTCCCTTCGAACCAAGGTTCACACATCCTACGTTGATCTCAAGGTATGCTGGGCTAGGGCGCTGGTGATCCCTCCCTCCACACACACTTGAGGCAGACGAAGGTGATCCTTGAGAGAAATGGAGGAAATGTTCATCAGACCCTCAAGGTTGAGAGAATTCGAGGCTCAGGAGTGAAGGGGAAGAGGCCCCATTCTTTGGCAATTTCAACTCCCATGAAACCCCACAGAACTCCCCACCCTGGGATGATATGAAATAACCTGCACATGCCCTCTCCAAGTCCTTGTTTTGACTTCAGTTTGTCTCTTTTTTATGTGCCGGTTGTGCCTCCCTTAACCAAAGAGGCTTAAGTAATAGATGGGATAAGAAAGAGACATTTAAGTTCAACCTGTATTTATTAATCACCTTTTGTGTGTCAAGACATTTTTAGGTACTAGGAAGATAAAATATGTGTTACTCTAAATGAGTTCACCATGGGATATATAGTCACAGGACCAGATTGGGTTAGAATAACAGTGTATTAGGGAAAATCTATCTAATATGAAGGATATTTGTAAAAACATTTCTGATTTAGGCAGTTCTTAGGATAAAACTTGAAGATTGAGTTTTCGGGTGATGATGTATAGTTAGTGTATTTCAAACAAAAGGGATTACTCGTGCCATGGTATCTAAGTGGGAAGCAGAGATGATCATGTGGAGGGAAAACATAAATGATTATGCTTAGAGTGTGTAGAAGAAGGGAACCTGCAGTAAGTGATGAAACCAGAGAAGAAATCACTAGGTATAAGGGAAGGAGAGAATTCCAAAAATTAGGATGGTATCATGGCCAATAAAAGGAGATTCCAGGAAGCAGAAAAGTAACACATTCAGATTTGTATGCTAGAAAGACATAACTGTGTGCCTGAGTTTGGCTGGAGCAAGACGGAGGGCAGAGTTACCAGTTACCAGTGAGAGGCCCGGGGTATCGGAGTGTGAACTCTCCTGGGTCTGCCAATGTAAATAAACCTGAGTTCTCTTAAAAAAAATAAGTAAATAAAATAAACAAAAACAAAAAACCCAGTGAGAGTGTGGAAATGTACAGAATGGTTGGAGATTAAATATAAAATCACAATTTAAAATTCCCTAAAATAAAATGTTAGGGAAGAGATGTCTTTAGAGAGTCAATTGGCCCCCAGGTATTACTTCCCCATATTCCAAAATTCTAGACTGTCTACTTTGCAATAAATTATACATTTTCCAACTGCTGCATTTCCTCAGCCTCTAAACAAAGCTGCGTGTCCGTCTGAAGCGGGTCTGAATATTGTCTGCGTGGAGATTTGGGTCTTTGTGTCAACCGGCAGACCCTCTCAATGAGCTGTGAGTCACTGTAGGCGGAAGTCCCTCTCTTGGGTGGGTCCTGTGGCCTCTGTGGGGTGGATTCTCCCGTCTTGAGGAAGAGAGTGGATTAGAGTAGACCAGTTGTTTCAGACATTTTTGCCCCACAGTGGGCCTTCTTACCAAAGGAAAATGTTCATGAAAGTCTGCTTTTTTTTTTTTTTTTTATCATTTTGAGGTAGGGTCTCATAAGCCTCGGAAGTTTCCCGGGCGTGGCTTGGACTTGTGATCCTGCATCAGCCTCCCAGAGTGCCACTACCACGCCCAGCTTCGTGAAAGTCTTGTGTCTAAAATCACAGCAGTGAGAATGCTCGCCTGACGCAGAAAGCTTGGCCCTGCTGCCCAACTCTTGCGGTGGGCCTGAAGAACCTTTGCAGAGTCCCAGCACCCTGGGACACAGTGTGAAGGCCCATCCAACGTGGCCTTTTCTACAGCCCCTGTGTCCCATTAGTAGCTTTCTCATGTCTGCATGAAACCTCTGGGGTGTGATTTGCCCTCGAGATCTCACAGTGTGGCAGGACAAATGCACTTCTGATGATATGTGCTTGTCCCTGGTAGTTTAGGGCAAGTACTAGGATGGACTCTCTGCACGGCGATTGAATTAAAATGCCAGAGTCTCAGCACCGAAAAGGTACCTCACTGAAAATTGTTCTGGACTTAACCCTGACCTGCTGGTTACTACTGCTTTGATTTTTTTTTTTTTCTTCCTGTGCTGGGGATCAAATTCAGGGTGTTGCACTTGCTCTACCACTGAGCTAAATCCCCAACCCCACACTGGTTTGATTTTGAGGCAGGCTGGGAACCATTCTGCTTCACTGAGCCCTTCTATTCCCGGGGCTCCGTGATACCAGTTTGAGCTTCCCCGAGTTTCTTATGAAAGTTCAAATAGCATGGGGTTTCGTGCAAGAGATTTTCTTAGTCTATCCATATTAACAATTTTTATTAAGAAATCTGCCAGTGTTCACACATTCTGTGATAGAATCAGAACACCAAATGAAAATTTTAACACAACAAGCATCCACACTAGATATTAGATTAACATCACAGCAAAATGATCAATGCCCAGCCATATGGTAAGGTGACTCTAACATGGCGTAGCTGTATGAAAATTGCTGCGGAGTTAGCTCTCGGTTGATAAAACGAGGCCAACAACGGTTTCCTCCTTTTGCTAGGAGTGCTTTCCTATTCTCAGTAATGCATCACCACATTTTCTCTGTTTCATTTGATAAGGGCAAGTTGGCACTGTGGGGTGAAACAGAGCTTTGTTCAGTCCCATAGTTCAGCTTCCAATTGACTGGAAGAGTTGTACAAATTGTTTTCCCTTCATTCAGGGACACTTACGAAGGCCCAACAAGGAAGGTAATACGGGCTACTCGCCAGGCAGACAATTCTCTCAAAAGAGACAGCCTCAAGCCCCCCAGCATAATGAAATGGTGGGACTTTGCCAGTCCTGGAGAATAAAGAACTTTCTGAAGCAGATTGCTTAATAAGGGGTACCCAACAGAGTAATTTAGTGAAGTATTTCAAAGAGCTATTCAGTGGTGGCATTGTAACCTTCCAGCATTCGTGGGAAGAGCAGCTCACTGCACGGTATTCTACTTGATTTGTGGCTTCTTTTCCTCCCTCACAGGCTCAGTACCTCCCAGATAACCATTATAATTATCATTTTGTTAATCATTACCAAATTCTGCACCCCAGTATTGGAATAACCTTAAAAAGAAACAAATAACTAAATTCTGTTTTCAACTAGCAACCAGATACAGTAATATACATTTCATTGGCAGCCAGGTTGGGTTTTGTCATTTTCACCTGTGGACAGTGGAGACCAATTCCCAGTCCTACCACTGAGCTCAGGCTTCCAGACCCTGATGAGTTCTTCTCATCTTTACCTCCTGGGATCGATGGCGGTTGGACGCAGGGGTAATCTGTGACCATAGACCCAGTGCTTGTGCTTTGTAGTAGGGAGAACTGAGGGCCAGGTAATTTCTTGAGGTCACACAGTTAGGAAGTAGAATGGATGGCACCAGCCAGGACAATAGCGATACTGGTTTTGATCTATTATTCTTCAGCACTCTCTCTGGCCTTAGCTCAGTTTCCATATAAAATAGTGTATGACAAATCATGTCAGAGAAAGAATCCATATCTGGAGAGACCGTTTAACCTTCCTGCCTTAATTTGTGTAGTTTCACATTGGGAATTAAAGAATGCAGGCAATATTTATATAAACAATGCTGGGAAACTGATACAAATCTTATGAGATACAAGATGCATTATTAGGGGGCTGGGGGTTTAGTGCAGTGGTTAGAGTGCTCGCCTAGCAAGCACAAGGCTCTGAGTTCAATCCCCAGCACCAAAAAAAAAAAAAAAAAAAAAAAAAAAAAAAAAAAAAAAAAAAAAAAAAAAAAAAAACGAAACAAACAAACAAAGGAAAAAAACACACATGCACACACAAAAAGATGTATTATTGGCTCCATTTGACAGATGGAGAACATGAAAAATAAGGGTTTTGGGTAATTTGCTCAAGATTCTTCAGCCACAAGGGTGTAAAGAGGGTACTAAAGCCAAGTCTGTCTGAAGCCAGAGCTTGTGGAACCACCACAGAGAAGACTCCAGTGGACAGGGGTCAATTGGATACCAGGCTTACATGGTTAAGGGGGGAGTTTTCTGTAAGCATCATGGCTTACTTATTTATAATATTTTTAAAATTTTTAATGTCACAGTTTGATATTTCCATACATATATACAATGTGTAATGATTAGATCAGGGTAACTGGTATATATATCACCTGCGACAAATCATTTCTGTATGTTGGAAGCAACAAACATCTTTTCTTCTGGCTAGTTTGAAGCACACAATTCGCTGTTTTGAACCATAGTCATCTCGTTATGCTATAGAACATTAGAAGTTATTTCTCCTATCCAGCTGTATTCTTGTACATGTTAACCTTTTACCTAGTCCTTTCTCCCTAGGGCTCTGGTAATCACTGCTATATTTTCTACTTCTTTGGGATACACTTTTTACCTTCCACGATAAGTCAGAACATGGAGTACTTCAGCATTTATATTTCTGTACCTGACATATTTTACATAATATTATGTCTTCAGGTTCCATGAATGTTTCTGCAAATGGCAGAATTCTATTCTTTTTATGGCTGTGTAATATTCCATCAGTATATGGACTACATTTTCTTTATACATTCATCTGTCCATGAATACCCAGGCTGTTTCCATGTCTTGGTTATTGGGAACACTGTTGCAGTAAACATGTGAATGCGGATGTCTCCTGGATATACTGATTTCAATTCCTGAGGATATGTAGATAGTAGGAAGATTGTTGGGTCATATAGTAATTCTATCTATAGTTTGAGGGTCCGCTATACAGTTTTTTTCCCTGCTATACAGTTTTTTATAATGGCTGCAGTAATTTATATTTCTATAAGCTGCATATGAGAATTCCCCTCTCTCCACATCCTCAAGAGTGTTTATTATGGTTTATCTTTTTGATAATTGCTTTACTAACAAGAGTGAGGTGATACCTCACTGTGCTTTTGATTTGCATTTCCCAACTAGTTAGTGATGTTAAACATCTTCTTATATACTTGTTTGCCACTGGGATATTGTCTTTTGAGAAATGTCTATTTATGTCATTTCATTTGGTTTTAAGTCAGATTATTATGTATTTGTTTTACCACTGAGTTGGCTTCCTTCCATATTTTTATGTACAGTGATACCTTGGTTCACAAACTTAATTCTTTCCACAATGCTAGTTGCAGAATTTGTTCTGTGATTCTGGTTGCAACCAGTTTATGAACCCAGGTACCACTCTATTCACCAATATTAATGATCCCCTTGTCAGATTAATAGTTTCCAAATATTTTCTCCCTTTTTGTAAGTCATTTCTTCACTATGTTGATTGTCTTCCTTGCTGTACAGAAGCATTTTAGTTTGCAATCCCATCTGTTAATTTTTGCTTCTGTTGCATGTACTATTGGGAGTCACATCGCAAAAAATCTTTGCCAAGTTCAACGTCATAAATTATTTCCCCTAGTAGTTTCAAAGTCTGACATTTATGTCTGTGTTCCATTGTCAATTTTTGTATATGTTAAGTGAGCATTCTAGTTCCTTCTGCAAATGGATACCCAGTTTTCCAAACACCACTTCCTGCAGAGAATTGTGTTATTACTGTTTTGGCCAAAAAATCTAGTTGATTGTACACACTTGGATTTGTTTCTGGGTTCTCTATTCTGTTTGTCCCTGTATCATGTTTTTTTAACTGGCATGGTATTGGCACGTGTTTTTATTTTTATTTTTGAGTCAGGTAATATAATGACTCCAGCTTTATTCCTTTTTCTCAGAAGTTTGTAGTTTCATATGAATTTTGGCAGTTTTTTTCCATTTCTGTGAAGAATATCATTGGTGTTTTGACACAAATTGCACTAAATCTACAGATCACTTTAGGGGTATGAAAATTTCAACATTAATTCTTCCAATTCATCAGTATAGGATGTCTTTCCATTTCTTGTGTTTCCTCTTAATTTCTTTCATTAATGCTTGTGGTTTTTTGGGTTTTTTTCCTTCCTTGTTTTTTTTTTTTTTTTTTTTTTTTTTTGTGTTTTTTTTTTTTTTTTTTTTTTTTTTTTTTTTTTTTTTTTTTGGTGGTGTCGGGGATTGAACTCAGGGCCTTGTGCTTGCAAGGCAAGCACTCTAATCACTGAGCTAAATCCCCAGCCCCTTTTCCTTCCTTGTAAAGATGATTCTTTCCCTTGGTTAAATTTAATCCTTTAATTCTGGGTAGCCATTTTGAATGGGCTTCAGTTCTTTGATCTCTTTCTCACCAATTTTGTTATTGATGTATTAAAAAGTCACTGCTTTTTGTATTTTGATTTGTATGTTACAAACTTATCAAATTCATTTATACCTTCTAACAGCTCTTGAAAGGAATCTTCAGGGTTTTTTTTTCTACACATAAAATTATGTGGTTTGCATATGAACACATCTTTCCAAGTCATGTTCTCAGCGACCTTCTCCCTTCAAACAGGCCCCATCTCCAGCCACACATTCAACTATGAACTCTCAGATGACCCAATCACTTTCCAAATACATGAGATTTGGGGGGGGGGCACCTGAGATCTAAACCATAACATAGCCGTTGATATGATGATGTATGTGTAAGTGAAATACAGAGAAATGAGAAATAGAATGAGTAAGGGAAAAAAGTCATGGGAGTGTGTCATAACAAGTACAAGAAAGGAACCTGGAAGGTAACCGTGGCTTAATCTTATAAAGGAGTCTTGGGCATTAGGGGAAGAGGAGACAGAGTGTTTGAAGTTCCAGACTCCTCACTGGTTAAGCCATGTGGAGAGGTGTGTTCTTGTTCCTGGCTCAGCTCCTTTATTCTCTTTGCCCCTTGACTGCAATGGGTTGAACAGCTTTCCTTTTCTGTGCCCCTCTGCCATGCCAATTTTGATTGGAGCCACAACTATAGAATGAACCCGGTGGAATCCGTGAGCCAAATCAAACCTCGCCCCCTTTAGGTTGTAGGTGTCCAGTAGTGTGTCCCAGTAAGGGAATATTGGCTGTTTCTGAGAAACCAGCTTAAGAGGCAACGCTTGCTTAAGCAGCCCAACACTTGCTTGTTTGGACAATCACATGATTGTTCAAATGTCTCTCCTTACACTTAGTGAAACAGAAACTTACTATAACTCTCAATCGACATATCTATTTGGTCCTCTGACTTGACACACATTTAATCCCCACCCATATGACTGGCTCTCAGGTGGATGATGGTGCCTGTGGTGCATTTCAGCCTTTTTTTCTCCAAGTCACAAAAGACTTGAATGAGAACCATGAGTCAGCATTCACAGCATCAAAACTAAACAGAAAGACTTGTCATTGTCACATCTTCCTTTGCAGTCTGGGGCAGAATGAGAGAATTTTTAAAAAATCCTGCCACTTTAATAAAGGACTTGGACCCATGTGTATTCTCTTTCAAAAATCATGGTGATAGTCCTGGCTACCGGTGACTGACCAGAGCTCTCTGGGTGCCATCTGCTGAGCTCTTGCTGTATCCTACGGAATACACAAGTACAGCTGGACATGTATTATCTTGCTTGAACCCTACTAAGAGTTATTGTTGTCATTAGTTTTGCCTTACAGATGAGGAAACTGAATGTAGAGAGAGATGATGCTGCTTACTCTATGTTCGGCAGAAATTTATAAAGGTAGGGTTTGAACCTAAACCATCGGACGCCAGAGCCCACAGTCTGAACCACTGCAAATCACTGTGAAAGTTTCATGGAAAGAGGAACACATTGTTGTTATGCATCGAATTCTCACAGGTATTTATTAAAGTGAGTTCGAGAATACAGTATGGAACTAACATCCAAGTATCACACAAGAGTTTTGTTTTAGCTTCCAAAAACAGACACATTTTCGGCTCTTCCCAAGCAGTGAAATGGTTTGGCCAGTGAAAATTGACAAACAGACATAGATATAGGCCTAATGATGAGTATATTGAACCTGTTCTCACTTGCTGCTCTTTAGAACTCTGAAACAACCATGTAAATAAGACTTTGTTTCCTTCCTGGAAGATAGAAGGCTGCCCGGAAAAGAATCAGGCCATCTCAGCTGAGTCCCCCTAGAGTGAGCAGCCAGCAACATCTGAGTTTCTCCGCTTGCCCATTATGAACACCCTGGGGCAGGCACTCATGCTAGGCACTGTATGATGATGAGCAACGTTCCTGGCCTGATGCCTATAAAATCTCCTACTTATGACAACCAAGATCGTAACCAGACATCACCAAATGTCCACAGGTGGTAAAGGCTAGGTTCAAATTGGAGAATCACTGTGCTACACCATAGAGCCCCAGCTGGCACCCCATGGCTAAAGAATCACCCAACTGATTCTGATAACTCTAAGAAAAAAACTAAACCATCAGGTGTTGGGACAATTTGTTTGTCACCAAATGTTAACTAATACAGTCTCTGTAACAGAGGCAGTGTATATTTGCCACAACCTCCCCTCTGCATATAATATAATGCATATTAGTGGCAATACAGATTTGCTAATATAATAAAAATAATAAAGTTCAGATTTGATTAAGAATTTATAGCATCAGGCACTAAACTAAGAGTTTTCTAGAAATTGTGTCAGTCTTCAAATAAATCCCGTATAGTAGGTAACATTTTTGTGCCGAGTTTAGGGATGGAGGTAGTAGGGCTCTGTGAAGTTGAGCACCTCGATTTGACTCAAGTTAATACAGTTGTTAAATGGCGTAGCCAGGGTTTAACTCTAACTCTGCTTGATTGCAGAGCCCCCACAGCTAAAGATCATAATAATTTGTTTTTTGAGTGGATCTGCGAATGCACAAAGAAAGGGAGGGAAGAGGCAAGAAAGGGAGAAGAAAAAGAAGGGAAGAGAAGCCAGGGAGAGAGACAAGCCATTGGTTTTAGAGTAGAAAAATTTCACAGTGTGCTCCCAACAATAACGATGTGCCCATCCGCAGGAGAAACACAACTGGCCCTTGCTGAGGACACGGTTGGAAATGTTTTACACGTGGTAACTCACTGAACAAGCCATGAAGGGCTATCGGTGATTATCCTGTTACATCCAGAGTCCGATGGTAGCGCCCCTCCCCGCAGCCGTCACCCTCGCCCAGGCCACCATCCTCTCTTGCGTGGGTCTTGGGTGCAACCCTGCTTTTCAGCTTATTCCCCCACCTATACTCTATTTTCCACATAAGAGCCAGAACGATCCTTTGAGAATAAGTTATATCACACGGTGACCCTTTCACCCCCGCAGTGGCTTGCTGTCTTAAAGACCCATTACTGCAGAACCGACTTGGTCAGGAGTCCCTGCCTCTGACTCCTTTTCCAAGCCCCCTGCCCTTCCTCACTTAGCTCAGGCCATACTGCTTTACCGGCTCTCCTAAAACGTGCCCGTGTGTTCCTGTCATTCGCTACTCCCTCAGCCAAATATCTATGTGGCTCACTTCTAAACCTGCTTAGGTCTCTGCTCAGACGTCACCCTCGTGGGGCAAGGCCTTCCCCAAATACTGTCTATAAATTGCGACACTCCTTTCTTCCCCTTCCTACGGTTTCAACCCTCTTCCTTGCTCTGTTTTCCTCCGGACACTAACTACAAGTTATGTAATAGTATTTGCACGGGAATGTACCTTTTTTCTGTTACTCCTACAATGCACAGAAGGTCAAGTGCAGCAGTGCAGAAATTGTGGTTCTTTCCTATTGAGATACACGAGAGGCACTTACTTTGCCTGTTTCTTTCCACGATAGCCAAGGTGGGGCGGGGGGGGAGCGCAGCCGCCACGCCCCTCCCCTCTGATCCTCAGTGTCCTCCCGTCACCTTGTGCTTGCTCCAGGCTTGTCGGGCTCCTCCGCTTCTCCCGCTGCCCTAGAGCTGCTGCCTCTTTGAAGACGCTGTGGGGAAAGCACCTCCAATGAGATCAGAGAAGGATTTGGGCCCATTATAAATAACCTCAATGTCTCCAAACCCCCGTAAGCTGTGATTAACGCAGCTAGCCCTCCTGACGATTCCCTGCTTTGGCCTCTACATTTTCGCGGAGACGTAAAAGCTGTGAGTCAACAGCTCACGTCCACAAATGCTCCCTGGAACTCCTGCCATGACAGCGGCTGCTGCCCTGCCCTCTGCAGCCCTTCAGGAGATGTCCACTCTGACTACGGCAGGCTTGAATTTGAACCGAGTCACAAAATTGAATTGGATCAGTCAGCAGGCTCAGGTAGGAAGGTTTGTGTTTAGACCAGTTTAGACCTAGAAGCAGGCTCCAGTTTGGACCAATAAACAGATCTGAATTTGGCCCACACACAGATCTGCACTTGGACAAGTCTGCAGGCCTGGATTTGGATGACTCACAACCTCCAGCTGCTACAGGACCAGCATTCCTGTCACACTTGTCTGCCGGGTCTGGGAGGGCTCCCTCCTGTATACTGACTCTCTTGTACTACAGCACAGGCCCTGTTCCAATACGGCCTCGCTCCAGGGGTCCTGTAAATCTGCTTGTGATTTATTTCTAGGCCATGGTGGGCTCAGAGGTCCTGTAAATCTATTCAGGATTCTTATCCTGAGTAGTGTGGACAGAATGGTCACTTTAGGAGACAGAGCTCTAAACACGAGGGGCTGTTAGTCCTGAAGAGACCGGCGACAAGTCAGCCAGTGGCATTCAGCATTAACTGATGTCTAGTGGCAGCATCGGGGCCCAGAGCTGTAGCCCTGAGGACTGAGGGCCTTTGGAGCTCAAAGCCTTGAGCTGCTAGCAGAGATGCACTTCACAGAACTCTCAACTGATTGGTCCCACTCTGTTTTCCGCCCCTGGAATACACTAGACCCTTGATGAAATCTGTAGGGTGCAGGAATAAGTCAATATCCATTTTATAGATGAGAACACTAAGAAAGATAATTTAATGGCTTGCTTGAAGTCACATGGCAAATAATTAGCAGACTATGTATTCAAAGGCAGTTAGGCATCTGGTCCAAGATCCAGGGTGTAACCACTCTCCTCTACCCCCTTTACAGCTTCCCACTGGAATAATGGGTTTGTGGATTATAGCTCTTTAAACCGGTCTGCTTCGGTCTTCCTATGATTCACAGAGCTGTGTGACTCACCTATGCAATGGTCATAATAATATCAAGTCTGCAGAGACAGCATGACATTTAAGAAAATATACGCAAAACGATCTGTGTAGTCTGTCACACACCATAGGTCTGCTGTAACAAGATGTGTGAAGTTTTATTTTAGTATCATGATTATTCTGATTGCTATAATGGGTGAGTTGCTACCGTCTACTACCTGGATTGAAGCGAGTGGGCCTCAGGTGCATCCAGTGCTGGGCTTTATTGTTGCACCTTCAAAGGCAGAGCGGAGCTTCTGCAGACTGCTGACTTTGCATGCTAATCCTTCTCATTTCCACCTGTGTCCCTGGTGTAGCGTGGCGGGCCACAGCGGGGCAGCTTCCAGGGGTGGAGTTGTTTTGACTCTGACTTCCAGGCCCCTGAGAGCTGAAGCCACCTGCTTTCCTGAGGGTGAGTTTCTCATTCGATCATTTTTTCTAGGGGAGAGTGAGAAGCCTCATGACACCTCTCACCATCTTGCCTCAAAAAGCTTGTTTGGTGTCAACACAAAGCTGTTAACTGGAAAGAATTTGAACTTGTTTATCATCCAACTGGGTGGGGAATTCATAGTTCAATTTCTCAAAAAGTAAAATTTGCTTCTAAGTCCTCTTAAGGGGTATCTTATATTCCTTGCAGTATTTTTATTGGGGTGGGGAAGGTTTAAAAAATTCCAGGAAAATGTAACCAAAAGCAGGAAAAGAAAAGATGAAATAAAATAAACAAACAAGCACCTTCCTTATAAATAGATGCTTTCTGAGAAATCAGCGGACTATTCAGGACCACCTGGAGCAACAAGAAGTGACGTACATAAACTTGGTGGAGTCCAGCCACTTCCCGCCCAGGCCGAACGCCGGCCTGCACCATGGAGGCCTCGCTGGCCGGCCAGAGACAGGTGTGGAAGCTGACACTCGTCGGCTCAACCAGCACATTTGGGGCCAGGAGGAGGGACAAGGGGATATCGCAGCCAGGCAGAGCAATTAGCAGACTTTGCGGCACCAGAGAACATAGCGTGTTTTTGAAAACTGAGCAACCAGCTCAGTTTTCCCTAAGTATGGTAAGAGGAGCGGGTGAGTGTGAAATCTGTTGTGGCAAACAGGAGCCAGACCCGGAGTCGCCTCCTTAGGGAAGGAATCTGGCTTTCTTCTAAAGGCGGAGGAAGCAGGTGTCAGGGCAGAGGCCGGAGCAGGCCTGAGCCATGGCACGGTGAGGGGGAGAGCGGATGTCGGGGGCCACAGGGCTCTCTTGCTTCCTCCCCTGTCCACAGCTAATTCCGCCTCTGCCCTCGCCCCGCCCACTGTTCTCTCTGGGCTCTGCGCTGCTGCCATGCAGGTGACGGTCATCATCAGAGTTCTCAGAAGAAGAGAATCCTCAGCCTGGTGTCATGTGACTTCCAGGCCAAGCTTTCATCGGTCCACAGCTGGAAAAAAGCCGAAATCACAGATGCCAGGATTTGAATATCTTCAGCTGCACAGGTCAGAGAGTGACGCGTCACTATGGAGCACCCTAGTTAACTACAGCCGGGTGTCCTGGACTAAAATCAAACCTTCCCACCTTAGACCAGTCAAGTCTCCTCTCCCGTCTCAGTCTTCCCATCTATAAAGTCTGAGCATGACTCGGTTCTTGTGAGAGTCCCCTGATCACCAGGCTCTGGAATCATCCTCATTTATCACATGGCACTTCTGATTCATTTATGTATTTGGTTACTTAAATTTCTTTACTAGGACGTTGTTTTATTTACTACCGTTCTCTAGAACAAAAAGTAATACCTGGTGCATAGTAGGTTCTCAATAAACATGTGTAGAATGGATGAATGGATAAATATATGAGCAAAGCGTTGACTTTTGTGGGTGTGGAGACAGAGTCAGAAAAGTGGGATTTCCAAGGTTGCCCAGATAATGAACCTGGAGAGGAAGATCTGGGTTCAAATACAGGTTAAAAGTCCAAGGCCCTGCCATATCCCCTGCACTGCATAGTTTTTCTTACTCAATTCAGGTTGCTTTCATTATTCCTAAACATAGCCTTCTAATTTTTGGAAAAGCTGTGGAGTTGGACATCTGAGTTTGGTGGGGGATAGAGGAATATGATAACGGGGGAGTCATTCTGAAGACCCAGAAACTCATTATCGCCTGACTTTGGCAGACCAGTACAAGCACTTGTCGATTCCCACTTAACACTTCTGTCATTCTCTCCTTTCATCCGGGTGCAGGAGGAAGTGTCTGTTCTTGCAAGAGGGAATCATTGACTCCATTTCTTTCTCCTTGAAGAAGGAATAAAACGCTCAGTAGCGAAGAGCTCCCTGAAGCTATTAGAATCATTTGCTCTAGTGCTTCTAGAGTCCTGGATTGCAAACTTCTGAAAGCTGCAGGGACCCCTTGAACTTTCGATTCTCTATTTCAGAAGAAATGAAAGAGATGGCAAGTTAATTCTTCACTAATAAAGTACAATCCACCTCAGGTTTGGGGGTTGGCGAGACTGAAACTTTATACGTAATTCTTCAACAGTGTGCCCTATTAGCGATTGTGGGAGGGTGGGTCTGTGCAGGCAGAGAGGGACCCTGACCAGATGTGGCTTCCGGATGGCTTAGTCATCCTTGGGGTCTGGCGCATTCCCCCCAGGAACTCTACAGAAACAGTAAAAGATGAAACAACTAGCGACTGACTTTTTATACTGAGATGTCCAACCTTCGTAGTCTTTTCTGAAAATGAACATTTTTCTTAGATCGAAATTGATGTAGTAGATTAATTGGAATTAAAATTATGGTTGGAATTATTCATTAAGTCAGTCAAAAGTTAGTGCAGTAGGCAGCTTCCAGATGGACACTCAGTAATCTTCAGCTCCCTGGTTCTCTTTCCCCTTTGTATTGAACTAAACCTAAGCCAGGGACTCATTTCTAACCAACAGAATATGGCAAGGATATAGACGTCACTTCTAAAATTAGGTTATGAAATACTGACTTCGTGTGTGTGTGTGTGCGCGTGTGTGTGTGTGTGTGTGTGATGCTGGGGATTGAGCCCAGGGCCTTCACACTGAGCTACATCCCCAGCCACTTTTTATTTATTTATTTTGTTTATTTTGAGATATGTTCTTGCTAAATTGTTAAGTTACCCAGTCTGGTCTCAACTTGTGATTTTACTGCCTTGGCCTCCCAGATTGCAGGCATTACATACATGAACCACCCCTTCCGGCTGAGGACTTTTATCTTGCTCGCTCTCTTTCACTGACTTTTCCTATTTACAAAGCAAGTTGACTATGGAGAGTCTGTGTAGGAAGAAGCTGGGAGTGGTCACTGCTCAGCAGCCAGCAAGTCGCTGAGGCCTGAGGCCCAACAGTCCACGAAGAAGAGAGCTTGCTACCACCATATGAGAGCCTGGAAGAGGCTCCCCCTCAGTGTAGACCACGGTGACTCAGGTTGCTGCCTGCACAGCATCTTGGTTACAGACCATGAGGCTCTGACCCAGAGCAGCCAGCCAAGCGTTGATTCTTGATCCACAGAAACCATGAGAGAAATATTGTGGTGCAAATCTCCTCTCTTTGGGGGTAACCTGTTGTGTCGCAATAGACACTAATACAGATGCTTTAAAACCAAAGAATCCTTGGAATCAATGAAAGTTAAGTAAACTGTAAAGAAGGGCTAAACCTGTATTCAGCAAAAACTGTGTGTAAGGAAAAAAAAAAAACCTTCATCAGAAGTAGCAAAAAACCCCAAAACATTCAAAACCATTTTCAATAAGAAATATGCAGGAACATTTGTGGAAAACTACAAAATGTTATTGAGAAATATAAAATAATACTTGAATAATCATAATATAGATGATATTTCTGGATGAGAAGACTAAAGACTCTCAACTATTATTTCTTTTCAAATAGCTTTAAAGTAGAATGCAATTTCTATCAAAATTATGATAGACTGTCTACTAAGCTAGGAAGGATTAATCCAAATTTATCTCGTGAAACAAATGAATGGAAAAATAGCGCAGAATTGTTTTGAAAGAGAAGCTTAATGTGAGAGAACTAGTCTTATCAGATAATAAAATTCACTAAAGTTATGAAAAGATCTACTGGGTGTTATTCGGAACCATAACTGAACAGAAAGTGAACAAAATATACATGCCAGAAATGTAATCCCCAAATCTTAACCATGTGTATTTAAGATATTTACTAAGTCATATGTATCGAAGAATTAACTCTCCTAATTTTTAGAATAAAGAAATACTGCCCACTAAAAATAGAAGACTAAATACATTAACCATTAAATATGTTAAACTAGGAGAAAATAGCAACCCAAATCACTAAAGAAGTGGTTCTCAAATTTTAGCAAAAGAATACCAAACGGCTTCCAAAACAGAGATTCCTAGGTTCACCCCACGAAATTCGGATCTATTACTGTACATTTTAAGGGGAATGTTTTGTTATTCTGATTCGGAGAGTTTAAAGATCATACTTGGAAAATTACTGATTTAGGGACAGAAGTCCTTTTTAAACCTAGAAGGTTTAAAATTTGTAGCAAATATGGGAGAGGGTTGTTATCAATAATAAACAGACAGCTCAAACAGACCAATTAAAAAAAAAAACCTCAGATATCTGTGCATAAGTGAGAAGAGAATAGCTCTTCCATAGTGGAAATACATTTGTTCATAGAGTAATAGGAAGATGTTCAAGCTCCCCAATCATCAGTCATGCAAAATCAGAATCATTGCAATGAAATCTCATTGCTTAAATATCAAATTTGAAAAATTTTTGAAAAGTCAGTACAGAACGCTTCCGAGTATACTGAAAGATGACGAAATCTCATGCATTGCTAATTTTTGTATAAATTTTTGCAACCTCTTGAGGAAGCAATCCAGTAATATATATCACAAGCCTTATAAATATCCGTGTGTTTAATTCAATAGTTTCATTCCTGAAATATATCCTTCAAAAGAGAGTATATATAAACATATTCATCAAAACATTATTTGTAATTGCAAAAATTTTCAGAGTTTAAATGTCAACGAGAGGTTTGATTGCACATATCCTCATATTTTTAGCCATAAAATGATATTCGAATGTGAATGCTACATCATGAAAATTTCTTGTCATAAGTGTAACACTAATTCCCTATAGTATTAGACAAGCACAAACTAAGGTACATCATTTTGCATTATAAATATGAATGCTATATATTCCAAGCACAGATGACGAGGTTGACAGTAAAGTAACGAAGGCCTCTACTTGCAGGCCTCAGACTCAACTAAAGCATTATGACTTAATTCCTCCCACTCGATCATTCAGGCGCTATTCATACCCTGGTCTCTCTAATAAGGGAACAGATGGCCTTGGAGACATCAGAATTCATACGCAAGGTCAGAGAGCTGCTAGGTGTGGAACTGGAATTTGAAACTTAGCTGCCTCCAATCAACGCCCACACTCTGCACCTGTACCTGTGAACCGCTACTGGTTGAAGATGTGGAAGAAATTACGCACTTTAAAACAAAGTAATGACTGCTTTGGAATGATGCTACTAGGGATGATTTATCATACTGTCTTCATCTCTTTCATCATTATCATTGTGATTTTTTTCATTTCCTAAGTGTATTTAATGCTATGCACTCATTATTATTATGTATGGGAAAATAAGTGAATTAAATCATTATTTTAGAACGGATTTTTGTTAGAAATGTGACGGGATGTGACAGAAATGTTTCAGTTGCTCTGACAAGCTCATAGGAAGCTCATAGATGTGACAATTGCATGAACATTTGGATCAGGTCCATCCCCTCGGGCACAGTTGTCGCCGCTTCACACAGACTCCTGCCATAGCTTCACAGCTCTAAACTATTTCAACGAATATAAAATGAAGGGTTGAGTTAGATGACTTCCCGAGTCCCACCCGATTCTGTGTTCCCAGGATGCAAATAGTGTTATATAAGCACAGATTTTTATTTCTCCTACTAAAGAAATTCATTCGCTGTGCCATAGGCACATACCGAGTTTTCTAGCCACATTTAGATAATATATTGGGATTCCTTATGCAAAATTTTCTTCCTTTATGTTTCCTACAAATCAAAATTTCAGTCCCCAAAAGGGACCTACTCCAGCTTTCTTTTCTCCTTCCATCTCAAGGGCCAATCTGACAGCTGCTTGTGGGGCCAGCCTGTCCACGTTCACGGGGTCACTGGGCCACTTGGTGGATTTTAGGGACCTGTAAAATGCACAGACTCCCTATTCACTCTGTACCCAGGCCCTGAACTCCTGCCAGAGACCACACGCCATCCTAGGTGCAGGGGTCCAGGAAAGGTTACAATAAGGCCTTGGACCTTTCTGTTCATTCCTTCTCTGACACTCAGTCTTCCTTAGGGTCGAGTGGCCAGAGCTTCTGATCTGGTTCCGCCACTTTACTGGCTGTGTGACTTACACCCCTCAGCACTTCTGAACATCACAGTCCAGTACTTATTCGGGTAGGAAGTGTCACACAAAACCGTAGACTACAGGGAGATAACCAGGCTTCGCATCTGTTATATTTACTTACAGTTGCAGCCACATCTCAGCTTTGAAGAAACAAATACACTTAAAGACCTTAAATGAACCACCTCTCTGACATTTTATAGAATCCTTTTCATAAAGTTATTACTGTGAGTTCAAGGGATTCCCTTTCATCTTTTTTCAAATTACTATGAGAGGGGCTCTTAATCAAATAGAAGCCTAAATGAAGAAGTCATGCTCCATCCTGCTTGTTTCTACAGAAAGCACCTAGTGAACCAACTGGGAGAACGTGGGTCAGGTGCAAGATTAGAAGGAAAGCCCCGAGTTCTGTGTTGGCCATGCATGGCTTCACAGATGGCTGAGGAAACACAGGTGGAGGGGCTGAGAAGACATGGTGAAACTCTAGATATAAAGCTGGGGTTACCCTCGTGTGGCTGGCTTGTGAAAGTGGTGGTGGAAGGGTAACCAGGAAAAAAAGTGAGACACTCTATATGCCTCAAGGGAATAGGAGAGAGAGAATAGAGAGAATGCATGCACACTAGAAACAAAACTAGAAATAGACCTTACACCCCCAGAGAAAAATGGCATATCCAGGAGGTTTGGTTAGTTGTATCAATTATTGCTCAGAAGTCAGTAAAACAAGACTGAATACTGCTTCTTAGCTTTTGCCACAAAGATATCATCAAAGACTGAAAAGTTCTTTTCCTTACATTGTACTCTTAGGCTCTGGGCTCTAACTTCTTGCCTCTGCGCCTTTTGGAAAACTCACATTTCCTCCCTACTCAATCACTATTGTGATTCTGGAAGATGGTCTTTGCTATAACTCCATCCAAACTTGCCTTACACAAGTTTGAGCACCTGGCCTAAACCATACCCAAAAGGAAATTTAGAAAACTAATATCTGAAATAAGTGAGGTTGATATCTTGAATTGAGAAGAAGGAAACCAAGAAAGTCTTGACAATGGCCATTTGTGCTCTATCTAGACCACGAAAAAGACACAAATTGTCTTCAACAGGAAGAACGCACCATGGTATACGAATGTCTGAATCCAAACTTTCCCACATCTTAGGTTTTTTTGGTTTTAGTTTCAATAAACATGTTTCCACAGTAAATCCTTCTTTTATTCTAGTTCAAATTGGACTTTTGTCATTTGCAAAAAAAAAAAAATGAACAAATAAATGAATTGGTTCTATGATGGTTAACACACATTATGAGGACAGTGCATACTACACAATCTCCTTTAATCATCATAATAATTTTATTTATATTCCCATAAGATAAAAAGGGACACTGAGGTACCTAGCGGTCAAATAACTTGCCTGAACTCACACAACCAAGGGTAGCAGAGCTAGGACTTATCCTGTGCACTCACATATTCACCCTTTATGCTTTTAGCCATAGCTCTGTGCATTTACTGCAAGTACTAGTATAAGTCACTGATGTTGATAACCAGCATGAGTAGCGAGAAAAATGGCAATGAATTACTGTAGATTAGGGAGTTTGCAATTCTGGTTGTATTTTAGTGAATCCACTGGTTAACTTGTTAGCTGATGATTTGTAGTCTTGGATGTGTGCATCGAAACTAATGCCTAAAGGCATTTTATCAGTCATCACATTGTTAACAGAGTTATTTGTGGCTTCTTTAAGGTACTACAAGAAAACTGAATATGAGGAACATACATTTATTAAGGGAAAAAATTCCACTCCTGACTAGAGATCTGAGGCTCCAGGTGTCTGTGTGCGATATGGAACTGTGGACAAGGGCTATCTAGAATTCAGACGAGGTCAACAAATGCAAACCAGCATGCTTTACCCAAGAATCCTGGTAGTTCCCCTCATCTAGTCTTCCTTCCCAAGTTTTCGTTCATAGAGAACTTGATTATAAGGTGACTCAGAAGAGGGAAACTTTCCATACTAAACATTAAAGACTCTAATGCTGTGCTCTGAAAGGGGCCCACAAAAGAAATCCTCCCAACGGGTACATTGGGTGCAGCCATTGGCTGACTGCAAGTCTTGGGCTCTGTGATCAAAGCAGTGGTTCAGTTTGTCTTCATGAGCTGTGTTCATCCTGTCACGAGGCTGGTTACATTTGTCTAACGAGAAATGATCTGTTCTCCACATCAATGACCAGCACGTACTGTGTCAACTATATCTCTTATTATTTGTGATGAAGATTATCATCCTCCTTTTCTTCCACCGCTGTGGGTCAGAACTCCTGGAGAATCCATAGAACAGAATAATGAAAAGCATAGATTAAATAAAATTCTGGAGCCTGGAGTCAAGGCTTCTCCATGTTTAGTTGTACGAACTCAGGCAAATTATCTAAATATTGATGTTTCCCATTCTTCTCCTCACAGCACAAAAGAAATAATATACAGTAGAGTCAGAATGCAGTAATTTAGGAATTTATTTCAAGCCTTAAAATTGCCATGTGTTCATTTAATCACTATAAACCTTTACTAGGTTTTACCATGGGACAGACACGAGCCAAGCAACAAACTCATCTCTGCCTTCATGCAAATAAGAGCTAATGGGACAGACAGACATTAAACATCTTGCAAATAATATGTTGAGTGCTGCTGTTAGGACCTGTGTTGGGAAGATTTAGCTAGTTAGGTTGGGGAAGTTCTGAAATTGTATGGAAAGAGTATGTGGCTAAGAGCTGGAGTGAGATTGCTTTGCTCTCCTAGTCTCTACCACAATTCTCAGATCTTCGGATTTTCTGAGACCTGTCCCATCCTCTCCCTCACAACCATGTCTTCCAGCCTCGGGGGAATTGAAGAGCTCTTCAAGGAATGTAGGATCAAGGGCTGACATTTAGACCTGGCCAAGGTCTTGCACTGGAGTGATACAACCCTGAGATTATGGGCTGACATAATTTTTTTTTTCTGTTTTGCATATTCAGAAATAGAGACGGTCAGTGTGCAGCAAGCAAGAGAAATGAAACAGTCATGTGGAAAAACCCAAAGGCAAGACACAAAAGGACAAGATTTGGTTCCAGTGATGGCTAAAGGATTGTTGCATTTCATTCTTAGATTCTCTGAGATATTCTGTATCCTGATCAGATTCTTACTTGTTACTTTGTGAGCTTATTCACTTTGGGCTTCTGTTTCTTGTCACCAGATAAAGTCCTAACAAATATCTCAGTGTGAAAAATGACATGATGGGAGCAGAAAGCAGGCTAGAGTGAGCAACGAATACAAACTAAAGAGGTAGAACAGCACGTGTGGGAAGGCTTTTCAACCAATCTGGCTGCAAAAGTGAAGCTAACGATAAAGCAGTATGTGGAGAGTACGAGAGGGAGAGACAACAAGTGCCCGCTAAACACTTTATTCTCTTCAATGGTGTAGATTTCTTCAACAAAAAGGCTTTGCACCAGGGTGAGCTAAAGGTTTGTTTCCTTTTGCCTCTGTGATTTTATTTTCTTAGTTTTCGTAGTGAGGACACATGTGCACGCTTGAATGGGGATTGGCAAGTACGTCAGTTTTGCTTTGCTTATAACAAGCCAACATGAACTGGGTGACTTGATAGATATTTTGATGCTTGAATCTGCAGGCTGGCAATTTTGGCTGTGTTCAGCCACGTAATTCTGCTAGTCTAGGCTAGTTGCACTCATGCATCAGCAGTCAGAGCCCAGGCAGCTGGTGGTTTCCTGGGACAGGACAGTCACATGGGCAAACATCATGAGTGGCGGTTGGCTTGCTGCCGTCTGGAGCACCAGGCTGCTGGATTACAGGCCTTTTACGATCCAGAATGCCTGTCCAGGCACGTTCCCAATTGAGATTCCTAGAGCAGCGGGAGGGTGAGCCCCAGTGTGCAAGCCCCGCTTTGCACTGGCTGTGACTCTTTAACCAAAGCAAACCGCTTGGCCAAACATGGCATCAGAGTTGATGTTGAAGGGCATTAGCAAAAGGTGTGCGTCAAGGGAGGCCTGAGCACACCAGCAGCAGGACGGACCTGACCCGCCACAGGAGATACAGAAGATGAACAGAGAAAAAGGAAATGGGTGTCTGTTTGAGATGACTATATATAACTTCCAGGTCTATTACGGCCTTAAAATAGATGGCAGATTTATTGTGAGTTCAACAATTTAAAAAGCATCATTTTAGGGGCATTTCAGATAAAATGTTGGTGTCTGGTGCAGTATTTCATCTCCTTGGACTCCATTTATTTCTTGTGGAAGGATTATAAAGCTGCAAGATTAGGCCTTCCCTTTCAGAAACTGGGACAGCCCACTGCCAGCAGTGCGTTCTGCTCGGCTCTCTAATTACTGCCACACTGGCGGAGGTTAAATATTTATGAAGAATGTGCTTTTTATCACCCAATCTAACTTTAACACGAGATTCTCTAATCTCATTGCGATGTTAATAACCTGTGTTTTCCCTCCTTCTTTAGGGTTTTGGCAGGACTAAAGGGTCCCTCTGTTCTCATGGGTTTTGTGCAGAATGACATATTGCTTGGGATGACTGCTATGTTGAGGGTGTTGCCAAGAGTGGAAGGAATTGACAGGAATCTACTTTCAATTCAGCCGAGGGAATCTTGGGTTTGTGCAGATGTAGCTATCCTGGGGAGTGGAATTACATAATTCAATTTGACACTGAGTCTGTCATCTTTGATCTTTGACAAGTAAGCCCTCTGAGATTTAGTTTCTTCATTGCTAAAATTAAGACAAGTTTTTATACTTAGATATATGTATTAGGTTCTTATTGCTGCCATAACAATTTTCCAGACAGTGCCTTAAAACAATCCACATCATTATTATACACTTCCGGACATCAAATTTATAAAATGGGTTGGGAGAGTTGGTTCTTTCTGGAGGCTTCAGAGGCAAATGATTTCTCAGGCTTTACCAGCTTCTAAATGCCGGGCTGCATCACGTGGCTGGGGACCACCTGTCACTCCAATCTCTGATTCCTTAGTTATTTGTCTTTCAGCGACTCTGCCCCTTGAGTCTCTCTTATAAGGACTTTGTAATTATATTGTATCTCCTAATAATCCAGAAAATCTTCCTGTCTCAAGATTTTAATCACATCCACATAACCTTTTTTCTCATGGAAGGTCATATGTGCAGAAGTTCAGAGTTGGAATGTACACATCTGTGGGAGGCATTATTCTGCCAATAGCACCCCATACGCTTGTTGTCAAAATGGCCTAATAATTCTCATGGACTTAACACAGTGTTTGGCACACAGGAAAGAATGAATAAATGTTGCTGCTGCCCCTGCTTCTACTTGGCCTCCCCGTTACGTGCGGGGTCCCCGACTCACAGACCGGAAGGCGTGTGACGAAAGGCTCGTCATGACCTGATGTCCTGAGTTCATACTCTGGCCGTCCATCTCTGATGACGCTCCTCCCTGTCCCTTCTTTATGCAGCCGATTGTGAGTCTTTGGTTCAAATCACCCACCTGTCCCCGCGGAGCGGCCTTTCACCTGTGTCTCATGGTGGAATGCCTATTCGTTCTACAAAACGCAGTTCAACCGTTACCTTCTTCAGAAAGCCACCCGGACCTGTTCCATCTCCCCAGCCTGGCCTCCGCACCCCTCGGAGCTGCCTCGATTCTTCCTGTGCTGCTTCCCGCCCGGCCTCACAACACCCTCCTAGGACGCGATCTAAGAGCCAGTGCGAAGCGTTTTCCTCAGGCGGGGCCGTCTCGGCATCTGACGCACTCGAAGGTGGGGACACAAGGAGTCTCACTCACAGCTGAACTGTGGGCACTCGAGGCAGCAGGTGAGCTGTGTTCTGTCTGGCCTGCCGTTCTGGGAATCCGTCCTGGCAATGTCCCAGCCAGCGGCACGGACGGCATCGTCGAGACCCTTCCCTGGCTTACTGAGCTTTTTTGTACTGAGGCAAAAACCTTGAACTCACATGTATATGCTGGAGACAGTGCTGAGGGCAAGTCTGTAAAAGTATCCTCGAAACTGACATCCCGATAATTAGACGAAGGCAAAAGCTGGGTGCTTGAATCACAAGCAGGAAAAACCCAAGAGTGAGGGAGACGGGGCTCCTGGTCACAATCAGAGAAAAAGGAGGACTTGGCGCGTCAGTCAGGAGCTTGTATGTGATTGGACAAACAGACTGTACAACAAAGAGCTGCAGGAGAAATTACATCCAAGGCAGCATGGCCTGGTGAGAAAAGTGCATAGCTCCCCGTGCCTGTTTAATAATAGACAGTGGGTGATGGGGGCGGAGGGTGGAGCAGTGACTCTAATTCAGAAGCTACTCGTGTATCCACCACAGACAGATTTGGATTGGACCAGACGCAACAGTGATGCCATCAACATAAGGCTCTAGGGTTGACCAGAAGCCTTTTGCTGTGCGGCACAAACTTTCACCTGACTGCTGACTCTCTGCCAACAGGAACCGTGTCAGATACTGTTTCACCCTCATAAGATTCAAGCATCAGTCAAGACCAAAAACTGAAAACACACTTCCAGGTGATTTTTATACTCAGATCCCCACAAGTTGTGCCTTCTGCACCAACAGACCTGTAAATGTTAGTCTTTAGCTGGTGTGTGAATTTTGAGGAAAAGCAAAGATTCACAAATCTAGTGTAAACATATTGCCACCATCTTATTTCTCTTCCTTCAACAGCGCAGTGCATGCCACATCCACTTTAGAGAGGACTGGTTAATTTTTTGTAATTTTGCCAAATTACATTTGTTTCTATATTTACCTCTTTCCTGTCCATGGGATTGACTCTTAATAATACACTTGGGAAACAGCTCCACCCGCTATTCTAAATTTCCTGTTAATTCACTGTGTGTGCTATTGAACTGCTAAATTTATTGTCTTCTCTCTGCGTGACACCACATGGCTTTGGACTTATCATTTGCTTTTTGGCTTTCATTGCACCATAGAATCCATTAATCTAGTTTTGTATTGAGAGGCGAAGGAGGAAGGTGGTCCTCTTGGACTTGTTTTGTGG
This sequence comes from Hystrix cristata, assembly GCA_004026905.1. Lineage (NCBI taxonomy): Eukaryota > Metazoa > Chordata > Mammalia > Rodentia > Hystricidae > Hystrix > Hystrix cristata. The sequence goes on from PVJO010000837.1 coordinate 27,327, forward strand.
CATAATTTCCAAATGATAGGCCATAGGGATGGGAGGCCTAGAATGATTGCAAGGGTTCTTGAATCCATATATATATATGTACATCATGCTTGGTCTTCAGACCACATAAAATACTGTTTCTTTATACCTTTTCTTCCAATACATAATAATGTTTTGTAGAATAGAATTCAAAGACACTATTCATTTTTATTAGTTAACAACAGTCTTGTCATTGCATTTTTCTTAATACTTCGATGCTACATTCGTAAGCACTTTTCTGCATTGGTTACAAAATTGTTAGACTTTAGAAAAGGCTTTTCACACTCCAGAAGGTGAACCTTCTCTGAGATCCAGGCCAGGGAGCTAGGCAAGTATCCTATGCTACTTGGACTGTAAAACACATGAGGACAGGGCTAATTCTGGTGCCATCTGTGACCTCCACATGGTTGAGCACAGGCCCTGGGCATGTCTAAGAAAGAACAGAGAAGAGGTCTTCTGGGTAAAGCATGTTCCTCCATGTATTCCCTTGTCTTGGGAGGTGAACACATGAAATAAGCCAAAGAAGGAGGGGTTTCATGATGATGGTTGTTGATATGTCTTAGATCTAAAATGCTCCCTGAAAGTATCATGTGTTCAAAGGTAGGGTTTTTGAAAGATGATTGAATCATGGGGGCTTTACACTCATCAGTTCCTAGCTGAATGTGCTGTTAAGAGGTGGAACCTGGTTAATGGAAGTGGGTCACTAGGGGCATGTCACACCATTCCACCATGCAGTTTCTTCCTTGGAGTAGTCAGCGATGGACTGAATCCTTTGAAACCATAAGCCAAAATAAACCTCTCCTTTAAATTACAGGTGTTGGGTGTTTTTTCCCAGGACAAGAAAGTGCCTCATACAGTTATAATGATAATGATAGTCTTCATTTTATAGATGGAGATATAGGCCCAGAGAATCCTGGAGCTCGGAGAGATTAAGTAATCTGCCTAATTCGATAACTATTCAGAGAAGAAAACCCAGATAGGAGGTCACAAATTTGAATCACAGACTCTTAGTAAAGTCACATGTTATTCTAAACAAAAGGAAATCATGTCGGTGAATGAACAACCTTACAATGCCAAGTCACAAGCATCTCAAGTATTTCTACTCTCACCTGGGATGCTGGCCCCGGCATGCGGCTTTATGGTAGACTGAGAAAAGATGGCAGTGCTGCAGCAGGAAGAGGAGGAGGGGTGGGTAATGCCATTTGTTCCTCTAATAGTCCTGTGACACCCATATTTAATTTTCTTACTGAGGATATTTCCCATTGTGTCAGCAGAGTCAAGGAAATTGCTCATTGCAGGGAAGGGCCATATTTATGCTTCTATTAGGGAGAGAGTAGAATGAGGTTCTGCACTGATAGAGTTAGTGCCCTTCGCCAAGAGCAGGCAGCACTCATGCTTATTATTCACTCCTCATCCATCCTTCCCTTACCTCACCCAGAGCAGGCAACCACCCTTGCCCTGTCCTGTGGGAGAGGGAGCTGCTGATTGAGAGTTGGTCTCTCCCAGCTGTGCCACATCTTTGCCTGTGTCTTTGAGCAAGCCACTTGTCTTCTCTGAGGCCACTGTCCTCATTTGTAAAATACCAGTAGCGATCTTCTATACCATGATGGTTTTGAGGAATAAATTGTACAGCCAATGAAATGCCAGATACGACATTTGCCCTGTGATGACGGTACCATGTTAGTTTTGACCGATGTTGTCACAGAAGTTGGGAAAGAGTGACATCGTGGAAAAGGCATGGGCTGGGAGCCAGTTCTAGAAGTTGGAGATCAAATCCTGCCACTTACCAGGTTTAGGACATTGTCACCTCCTGAAGGCTTTCATTTGACCCAGGACAGCCTGCACCATAGCCAATTTTGCCTTTCAAGCCTTTTGCTGCTCAATGTGAGAAACACTTTCCATTTTGCCGGGGGCCTGCTCCAGCCTAGGCCAATCCTCCAGGGTCCATTGAGTCAGTAGGATTCTGGGTCTGTTCTAACTAGCAGGCCTTCGAGTGCAAGGATCACGCCTTGCGTTTGAACACCTATCTCAGCAGCAGCTTCCCTAGAGGTTACAGCCTTGCCTTGCTCTTACCATCCAAACAATACTTACTGAAGGCCTTAGTTAACAGCTGCCAGTCATTGGGAGCACAAACATGGACAAGACATAGCACCTGCCCTCGGGAAGATGGGCATTTAGGAGAAGGAAATACGAAAGAATAAACGCTACCATCACTGAATATCTACTGCTGGCCAGGGACTCTGCTAGCACTTATAGCCAATTCTCACACAATGCTCATTTTTATAAATGTGTTCCAACAACATATCTATCAGGGAACAATTTGAGAATAATGCAAATTTAATTGCATAGCAGGATTTTGCCCACTAGAAACACTGATAAACAAAAGTGCACCACAAGAAGCAACATATATAGGAAAACATACACCGTGACACAAGTAACATGTCAGACACATCCCCCAGGGCCTCCAGTCCACAGGCTGGGGGTGGGCCGCACACATTTGTAGTATCTGCCAGGGCAATTTTCCATCTAATTTCTTATATTCCTCCTTCTGCCATCTAACAATTACTCACAAGCTGCAAATTTTAGGCTGTTTTCAGGGTCAAGAGCCATATTTCTCATAGTATTCTATGCTAAAATATGGATGAAACTGTGTTGCAATTTTTCTTACGTTCCTACCATTTTGTTAAAAATGTCAGTGATGAAATTTCTGTCGTGTCTCTAAATCTGTTTTTTTTTTTAACTGTAAGCCTTGTTGTTTCTACCGCATGATTCTACATAATGCAATGATAATTTAGAAACTCATGTGTCACATTATAGCAAAATTGATTGCACGTAATCTCATTTAATGTAGCTTAATTAGGACAGGAGGGTATTATGTCAGCGTTTACTATGTGGGTGTTATTTTCCCAATTTGCAGTTGTGGGAACAGAGGTTCAGTTTGATTCAGGTCATCATCTAACTTGTGGTAGAACTGAAATTATAACCCAGGCCGGTCTGATTCCCAAGTGTGACTATTAGCCACAGTGTTTTGAGAAAGGGAGAAATTGACTTCCATCCTACTTAGGCGATTCACAGAGACAGGGCCAAATTTTCACAGAACTCTTGACGACTTTCACCCACCATCTGCAGAACTGGATGTCATCCGGGGGCATCTGCGGTGCTATGCAGCCTACTGCTTCTGTTGAAAAGTCGAGAGATCTTCGACAACGCAATCCAGGACTTCCGCCTGGAAAGTACCAAGTGTCGTCGATTCCTCTGACTTCCTTTTGATGCAGGCTCTATAGAGTGCTTGGGCCACAGCACCAAATGCAGCAGACGACCTCCCTGCCTCACTCCGCTTGAAGCCCAGTGAGAGGACGGAGGAGGAGTGATGCCTAGAATGGGGGCGGCGTGGAAGCTAAGGAAGGAGGCATCCCAAACGTGAGGGTGCGGTGGGCAAGCCGAAGACTTGACTTACAGTCAAAGAGCTGGAAAGTGACTGCTGCAACACAAGAATCATTCAACGGTTGATTGGGCCGCACAGTCGGATCCAGACTGTCCAGGCCTGAGGAGCAAGCAAGACATGACGAAACAGAGGCAGAGAGTTCAGGCAGAGAAATGCAACAGGGCGGACAGGAGATTATGAGATCCGGTTTTTGTTAAAATGAGAGCAAGGAAATTGTGTAAATGCTAAAGAAAAGAATCAGGTCAGTGATGGTGGGAGGTGATGGCTGATGTAGACAGGTCCCTGGCGAGAGTCTTTCCTGGCCTTCTACACCTCCCAAGGTAAGCACTTAACCTGCAGCATCTCCCTTCTGATCAGGACTGTAGCCTCATCCTGACAGGCAGCATCCCTTGGGATCAAAGGGATTGCCAGTGTGTGTCAGGTGTGATTCCCGCCTTTAGGGTTCCTGGCTGCCAGGTGCGATAGGTACATACAAAGTTACTGCCCTCAGACTTGCCTTCCCGACTCTGATCAGCTTGACATTTACTGGCAAATGCTGAGATGGGCTGTCAGTCAAGGCTGCAAGCGCTGCAGGAGCCCTGCGTGCTGACGCTGAGTGTGTGTGTGTGTGTGTGTGTGTGTGTGTGTGTGTATGTGTGTGTGGGTGGGTGGGTGGCTCTGTTTGGGGATAGACTCCCCAATTTTAGGCTGATGAGTCGCTTTTCTCCTCTTGGACATTCCACCCTCTTATGTAACTGCAGGACCTTAAGACTGTGGACAAGCTGCTAAATTCAAAGCTGGAGATCTCCATCTCAAGCCTTTTATGGTAAGGCAAAGAAGGGCAAGCTTTGGAGCACAATGAAGGGTCTGAAATTTGCTCATCCTACTGTGTAAGCTGGAGACCTTAGGCCTGTTTTCCTTCAAGTATATGTTATTGCCTCTGTCAGTGCTCATAATTTATGTGATACATAGATGATGATTTTTGAGTCAAAACTCAAGTAACACGCAGTTAACCAGATTAAAGTGAACAATTCAGTAGAAGGTAGTATGTCCCTACCACTGAATAGTCCTCAATGCCTTTAGTTTCAAATTTTTCATCAGCCCATGAAAGCACCTGGTATCCATCAAGTAATCATTCTTCACGCCCCTTTTCCCCAACTTTTATATCTAATCTGTTTTTTGGCTCTGTAGATTTACATAGTCTGGATAATTCATATAAATTATACAATATTGGATTAGTTATGCCCGATTTCTTTAATCCAGCATAATGTTTTGAGGTCCGTCTAAGTTGTGGGAGTGCTTCATTACTTTTTATATTTTAATAACATTCCATTTCATAGCTATACCACATTTTCTTTATTAATTTATCTGATAATAGACATTAGAGCTACTTCCATTTTAACTATTATAAACATTCATATGTTATTTTCAATATGGATTTATTTATTTTTATTGGGGATAAATTCAAGAGTAAAATTTCTGTGTGATTTATTTGTAATAATTACATGTTTATTTTGATGTGTATTTGAGAAATATACATAAATAGAATTCCGTTAATTTCAGGTAAATGGTTTTAAATCATTTTAAAGCAAATAGTACAAAAAGAGAACATGTTGGGTGTGTGTGGCCTGACTGAGGCAGATGACTTAGGAAACATAAGCAGGCAGTCTTAACTGAAGATTCTTGGTTTCCTCATCTTTCAAACAGGAGATAATAGCTTCCTTACATATTTGTGTGGGACTGAAATTAAATGACAAATGTGACACTTAGATATTCTTCAGTCTGCTCACTTTGGGGACATAGTAGGGATCCTGTAAGTATCATTGATTTGAATTCCAGTATGATCACATGACCTCAGCCTCCTTCATCATGCGCCCTCCATCCCATCACTATTTATATTTATTTATTGCATCATCTTTCCAGAGATTACAATGGCTGCCCATGCCTGCACCCGCTGGTGTGTGCTGCATGGCACCAGTTTCCTCCTCCTAGGTGAATATTTTCCTGCTAAACATGGACACCATCTTAGGCATCTCAGGCCTCCCACTGCTCAGGTGCCCCACAGGTTAGTGCGGCCTGCAGGACCCTGAGTAGGCTCCAGAGAAGAGCTCTCTCAGCTTCCGCTTTAGGTATTTCCAATCCTGAGCACTCGCCTCACAGGCTGTGCCACCCCCATCCTGACCCCCAACACACGCACAGCTCCTCTTATAATACTTTTGTTGAGAGAAAAGAAGGTGCCTAGTGTGAGCAAACAGATGTTTGTAGAACAACCAGCTCAGCACCTTTTAGGTGGTGCCAGGCAAATCTCAGTTCCACACAGGTTTAGCTAGAGTCATGCAGGTACTGAGTGCATACTTAATAAAAATTGTTCTTCTTTCTTATTATGAATTAGGACAGAGACAGCTAGACAACTAACTGCCTTATGCTCTAACACTCATGTCCACCATGACATGGTGGCACCTCCCTGACCAAACGAGGATAAATCGCACCTGGATGGTCCCAAGTTCCCTTTCCATGTGTTCTTGGGAATCCTCAGAGCAATCCTGGGAAATAGGCAGTATTTTCCTCCTCTCACAGACGATGTGACTGAGACTAAAGCAAGCTCAAGTGACTTTTCCACTGGCAGAACTAATCACTGGTCACACTGGGTGCTTCAAATTCACATGTTTAAGGCTTTTATCTAAAATGTTCCCCACAGTCTCTCACGTGTCAGGAAGATGACTGCATCACAGGGGCTGTACAGCTGACTTGCTGTCAGGAGGTGGGGCTCAATTGGAGGTGAATCACTGAGTGGTGACCTAGAAGGTACATGCTGGTCTCTGCTCCTTCTCTCTTTGCTTCCCAGCTGCCGTGGCTCACTCACTTTTCCTCCTTCATGCTGCTGTGGCTAACTCACTTTTCCTCCTTCACCCTGCTGTGCAATACTATTTCTGCCTTGGAGTCAGACAATCACAGACTTAGTCAAAATAAACCTCTTCTTCCTTTAGTTGTAGTTGCCAGGTATTTTGCCTTAATAAGAAAAATCAGCTAATACAAAGTCCTAACACTGAGTACCTCAGAATGTGACTGTATTTGGAGATACAATCTTTACAGTTCTTCAAGAGAAGTCCCTAGGGTAGAGAGATCCAATATACATGGTGTCCTTATCACAAGAGGAAATTTGGCGACAGATAAGCCCACACACGAAAGTGAAGGCAGAGTGTGGAGTGAAAATTCTACTATCACTAGACAGTCAGGAATTGCCAGTGAACCACCTGAAGTTTGAAAGAAGGCAGGAAGTCGATTTTCTCACAAGCCTCTTAAGAAACCAACCCTGTCTGTACCTTGATCTTGGACTTCTGGTCTCCAGAACTATGAGACAATGTTTCTATTGTTTAGGCCACCCAGCCTTTGGTACTTTGTTACAACAGCCTGAACAGACTAATACAGCAGGATTTGATGCCATGGTTGTCTTGAAGCAAAGCTGTCACCATGCACTACAAGCAAACTGAGAACCAAGAAAAACACCAAAACACAAGTACACACACACGTGCAGACATAACACACTACACTCCTTTAAATGACTAGGAGATGTCAGAAACTAAAGCTGATGTACCTTCTCAAAGGAACTTTCAGGCCATCAGATAGTACTCATTATGTTTTATTTTGTTCGCAATTCTGATCTGGTTGAAAATGTATTTTCCAATCAGTGAGGAAAGAGATTTAAGGAAATATAAAGTAACATGTACTATGTACTATGTTTATGGCTTACAGTTAAAAAAAAGATCCTTTCTTAATAACAATACTCTATTAATTTACAAATGTGCATTAGAACATATATGGTCTCTCAGTTCCTGCACCAAAAAAATAAATACCTGGAATTTCAAAAGAATAGTAATCCACAGTAAAGGTAAAGTCTTAATGAACGAAAATTTTCTTTAGAGTGTGTTTTAACACAATAGGATAGTTTACATGGTGATTCACCAAAATATGGTGAATATTAAAATCATTTTCCAAGTGACCTGTCTTGAAACACAGGAATATATGCTTTACTATTGTGAAAAAAAAATTCCAGTGAGTTTATTTGTAATTCAAAATGTAAAGGCTTTAATGAGCCAAGTTTTACTGATCCTCAAAAATTTAGTCACTGTAGAAAATGTAACTTCCTGAAACTTGAGTTGCTGTGAATTGTCTGAAGGAATCCTGCCATGTTCTCTCCCACACTGTTACTTGGGCATAGCCACCTGGAGAACAGAAGAAGACAACACAAGTTATGCCAATTTAAAAGGTACCCCAAAGAATGTCTCATTCTCCAGTGCCTCAGAGATACTAGAAAAGGCATCTGGTCAAGATCTCCTTCAAATTGGGAATCCAGGCACATTCCCGAACTCATCTTTTACACACTGAGCCTATTCAGTGAGTCACCGGGAACCAACAATAAGTGGAAAATAGTACAGTAAAGACCTTATTATTCACTTTTCCCAGAGTCACTCCTTGGCAATGTTTGAGGACACAGAGTGACCTTGTTTTATGCTCCTGTTTAGCCAACACATCATTTGAAGTGTGACCTGGGCAAGGTCAGTAGGCTTTTCAGTGAGATTCTCAAAGGTCTTGCTTCTTGCCAGTAAAATCTATTCTGCCCCATGTTTCCGAAAGGCCTGCTCCCGGGCCGGGCTGAAAGAGGCTCACAGTTGGAGGAAGGAGACAATGCCGACAGTGGAGGAAAGCTGTCAGTTTGGGACCAGAGGAGGAGACCAGATTGGGACAGGTAAGGGAAGATGGGGACGGCCTCTTAGCCTTGCTTTGTTGGGCTCCTAGGGCTGCCATAACAAAGCCCAGCAAACTGAGTAACTCGAACACCAGCAACCTCTTGCCTCATGGCTCTACAGGCTAAAGTCCCAGATCTGGGGTTGAGTGAGTTTGGCTCCTCCAGAGGGCTCCGTGCCAGGTCTCTGCAGGTGGCTTCTGCACAGCCGGGCCTCCTTGTGTCTCTGCACTCTGTCTTTTCTGTACTCGTGTCTCTGTTCAGTTTTTGTAAGGTTGCTAGTCATGCTGGTTCATGGCCTACCTTAATAATAACTTCACTTTAACTTCCCGATATGTTGTCTATAAAGACTCTATCTCTAAATAAGGTCGCATTCTGAGGAATTAGCTGTTAAGGCTTTAAGACAATTAATCGTGGGAGGACAGAATTCAACTCATAAAAATTGTTATTTCAGCAATAAACACTGTTATTTTCCTCAAAATATTCAAAGTGGTCACTAAAGGTCATAAGAGAGAAAGTTTTGGTGTCTTCACCTGCAGGGAAATGAGAGGAGCGACTATTTGATACATCCAGCTCTGCATTTCTGTGACGCACGTCTCCTTTACTTTCCTTCAACGTGTGCACTCTTTCTCTTCACGAAAATGAACTTGATTGATTCTAGCTAGTACTAAGGAAAATAGCCTCTAGGATTCCCTTCACTTTAACTCAGTGAGACAAGATCTTCACTCAGGGCTGCCTCCACTGTTCTTGTTCCTCCTGAGACAAGGACAGTCAGGTCGCTGCTACCACAGGCCGCAGGTATGGGCAGCACGTGTGTGGACTTTGCAAACATCTGGGGAGGAGTTCGTGTTTAGATTGTGCCTAACACCCACCGGCTATGGCTCTCACCCAGGGGACACTGCTGTTTGGCAGGACGTAGGTAAAGAAGACAGAATTCTGAACGAGGAGGTCCTTGGATCACATGCCTGCTCTGAGGTAGCATGGGGTACACGCCCCTGTTCAAGCCCAGGAGCCTTTCTAATGTTCTGGGATCCTCATCTGTAAAATGAGTTAATGATTCCTACTTTTGCTGAGATTCTTCAGAAAATTAAGTGTCTTCATTGATATTTACTAAGTGTTTAAGACACAGAAAAAACAACAACTCAAACAAAGACAAAATAATTGTGTTTTTCCCCTATTGTGCAATTTATAAGGATCTTCACTGAAGATCTATCGTATCATTAGGGCAGTTAAAGAGAAAAATAGTAAGTAATAGCTATCACATTCTTTCTCCCCACAGTCAATGTCCCTACTTTAATAGCCTTCAGTGAGAGAAGATCAGTCTAATAGGTCATTCAGTCATGAATTCATTTTCAAAGTAGAAAAGGATGATTTTAATTTGTTAATGGATGAATGTGTTCACTCGTTAATGAATTTTATAACTTGGCTAAATTCTACACCTGTCCAATGAAGTTTTATTTTACGCATATTCACTTAGCACAGATATTCATTTAGTAAACTGTACATTATGAATATTTACTTAGCAGAGTTTCACTTTTCTACCTTCAAATGTATTTAGGGCCCTTTAATGAATTTTGGCTTTCTATAGAAAGCAGTAAGAATAGAATTAGTGGTACCTGCCATAAGCTTGCTTTCTTTTCATTACTGAGGATTGAACCCAGGGCCTTGGAACTACATTGAACTTCAACCCTAGCCCTTTTTACTTTTTTATTTTGAGATAGGTTCTTGCTAAGAGCATAAGTGGAACTTGCAATTCTTCCTGCTTCAGCTTTCTAGGGATTTCTAGAGTCCTGGGATTACAGGCATGTGCCACCCTGCGTAGCGGGGTCCTTGTTTAAAGCAAACACTTTCTACTCTCTAAAACAAAAATCGGTGTTTTGCTTTTCAGAGCAATGATCTCTAAGAAATGGAAGTCAAAATAACAACAAGAAGCAATGTTAGGGAATGAACTGCTTAGCTGACTGCTTAGAAATGAAGAATTATTCCTACAGCCAGTAGACGTTCTGATGAGATTGATAAGCGAGCAGGGCCAAAATACAATTGTTTCAGACCATTCATGTCCTCAGTTATGCACATGTTTTGATAAATGATCAGGGATTTTCTTAAACATTTAATATGAATTAGTTCATATCATCCTTCAATTGCCCTGAATTACACCTGGATCTCCCTTTTATAGATGAGAGAAGAAGGATGTAGATGAAACTAATTTCTGAGGCCACTAAGAACTTACAAGGTTCATCAGGACGCCTGCAGCTGAGCCCAAAGCTCAGTACAAAGCTCAGGCTGAGACATGGAGCAGCCCTGGGACACAGCCCTGGGCTCCCGCTCGGGAAGCAGTGACTGACTGCAGCTATGCAGGGCTTACTATGTGCAGGCGCTGTACATGTTGTACTCCAGCTGGTCTTCAAAACACACCTGCATGAACCACTATCGTTCTTATTTTACAGATGAGGCCATTGAAATAACAAGGCGTCTTACTCTGTTCAGGCTGCTATAACAAAATGCAGCAGACGGAGTGGCTTAAACAGTGAGTAGTTACTTCTCACAGTTCAGGTGTCTAAGAGTCCAAGTTCAAGGCACCAGCAGATCTGGTGTCTGGCAAAGGGCTTGCTTCTTAACTCACAGACAGCTGTCTTTGCACTGCGTACTCGCGAGGCAAAAGGGGAAAGGCAGCTCTCTGGGGCCTCTTTTATAAAAAGCACTAATCCCATTCAGGAAGGCACCACCCTTGTGACCTGGAACTTCCCAAAGTTCTGCTTCACAATCCCATCACATGGAGGATTAGGTTTTGATATGAATTTTGGTAGGACAGAGTCTATAGCAGAGTTGAGGAACGCGTCCAAGTTCACAAAGTTAACAAATGATGGGGCAGAATTCAGGAGAATTCCCTCTGTGCTGGCTGCCCAGCAGTTGGACTGGGGAGGCCGACAGGTTCCCCGGCTTGAGCAGAAACATCTCATGCACTGGAACCTGCCTTGTTCTGGAAAAGGTGTTCTGGGTCCCACTCAGGAGTGGGGAGATCAGAAAGGCACAGAGAGAGCTCATGCTGATGGTTCTGTCTCAGGACCCTAAAAGCAGTATTTCACTTCCCTTTGAGTTTTCTTTTCAGGGGGAGATGCACGTGGAAAGGAAGTACAAATGGCATGAGATAGTAGGCAAACAAACCATCACCATCAATTCATGGCCCAGGAAGCCAGCACACAGTTCTCCGCCCCGCCAGGGAGCCTCGTCACAGTGGGGCAGTCACCAAGCTCAGGCCACCCACCCCAGCAGCTCAGTATTACCGAAGAATCATGGTACTTTGCAATCCTGTACATGTCAACATCAGGATTTGTCATTTTCAGAGACACATTAAGAAATAAGATGGAGAACAGAAACACAGTGAGGATTTTAGAAATGACTAAATAGCCAATGAAAACCACTTTTAAGAAAATAGTTCAATAAAACTCATTGTTCTTGAGAGAAAGGAATAATTCTTCCAGAACTCACTGCAGTAGGAAGTGGTACCTGCTGAACGTATTTCACAATGCAGGTAATAACTGAGGGACAATTTGATGGGACTTTCCAGGTGTTTAATATATTTCAAAAGAACCATTTAAAAACTACATAGGCCAGGAAATAAGTACAGCCCTAGACATATTATGTGTGGCATAAAATTTTATTTCTCCACAAAACCTAGATTTGATGCAGACAATTAAAAACTCTTTAGTTAAAACTAAAGACAACAAAATAAAATATATACCTGTAACAGTGTTTACTGATGATGTTAATTACGAATGGGACTAGCAAATTCCAAAAGGCTATACTACACTTTCTTGGAAACAAATCATGAAAATTCATTATTAAAAGATTTTGAAAGCCCTGAAGAGCTTTGAGAACCTGTAATTTGGAACAGAGAAGAGATGTTATGGGCATCGACTTAATTAAAATGCCAGGTTTGCTAGGCATGGTGGCACATGCCTGTAATCCCAGCACTTGGGAGGCTGAGGCAGGTGGATTGCCAGGAGTTCGAGGCCAGCCTGGGCTACAAAGTGAGTTCAAGTCCAGCCTGAGCTACAAAGCAAGATCAAACCAAGCAAAACAAATGTCAGGCTCATATATTCACAATACCAGTGACCATTTATTCAAGTAATTACTTACATCAGCAAGGTGGAACTTTATGATTTCTTTTGTTCCTTACCAAAAATCACAGCAAAGGCAAAATAAGTCTCATTTTCCAAATGCAGAAATCAAATACAGATAAGTTAGGGAAAACAAAACGTGCCACAGCTCATTAGCAGCAAGTCAAGTTTTTTATCCATTTTACTCTAAAGGCCATTACATAATAAAGATAGTATCCTGCATCTAATATCAATGTTAAAGATACATAGATATCCTGGAGGTGCAGGCAGTAGTTTGAGCCCGGCGTGGGCAATCTGGCAACTAGCAAGACCCTTCTAAAATAAAGTAGTGGTGTTGGGGACTTAGTTCAAGTCACTTGCCTAGTAAGTACAAGGCCCTGAGTTCAATCCCTAGCACCCCCAAAAAATAAAAAATAAAAAGTAGGAAGGACTGAGAATATAGTCTGTTGCAAAGGCCCTGGCTTCAATCATTAATACATACAAAATGCTTATTTTTTAACTTTCTATGATTACTTCGAGTAAAAAAAAAAAAATTAGAAATCATTGAAAGCAGAGAATGCTTCATGGAGATTAAAATGAGAATGAATGACCTGAACTTGCTCTCTCTCTCTCTCACTTGGAAAAAGCAGCTATTGACGTGGGCTGTGACAATCACACAAGTTAGTCAGGACTTGATTATCGAGTTTATGAGAATTTCTGGGAATGAGATAACCAAACTGGAAAAGCAAAATGTTTTCTCTTGGTCTACAGGAACATATGGGGAAATGTCAGAGCCAGGCAAAGTTATTGCATGAAATTTCCAAAATCTGCCCATTGGAAATCTCACAGTAGACAGGGAAGGAGTAGAAAAGGCCATCACTGCAGATGAGAATATTTTGTTCACTTCTGGGCAACAGGTTGGTGAGCAACCACTTCAAATAAATCGAAAGATGAAACCGCGCAGGGGTGGTGCTTCTTATTTATATATCTTTATGTGCCAGCTGATGTCTTTGGTCTGTAAGTGTTAACTTATTTAGTTCCCCAAGTGACCACGAGTCAGGAATGGACAGTCTCACTTTTTCTCCTAATTCAACAAAGTCTCCTGGCAATCGATATGTCTGAGGTCTCACGGTAGCGAATGATGGGACTTCTCACACTCACACTGTGTCCAGCTTGCCCCTCCAGGAGGCTGAGCGTGGAGACTGCCGGACACAAGGAGTCAAGAAAAGGAGCAGAGACGTTTTGCTGCAGTGCAAAAGCTTCAGATACAACAGCTAACGGACCTCAAGTGACTCAGAAAAGATAAAAGAAGAAATTCTTCAGCTACGTAAGAATGGGAGGTGTCCCAAGAGTGTCTCTATGCAAGCGGAGCTGCTGAGTAGCACTAGAGCCAATGTGGGTTACCAAGCAGGGGAGACCCCGGAGAACAGCTGCCGGGTTCACACCAGGTCAGGCATCAGGGGCGCCCGGGACTCGCTGCCACACAGACTAGCATGTGGGTCCACAGAGAGCTGGTGGTGAGATGAGGTTAAACATGTGAGGCATTTGGGGGAGTGTGTTAGTCAACCGAGGCTGCCATAACAGAATAATATAGATCGGGGTATTTAAGTAACAGTAATTTATTTTCTCACCATTCTAGAGTCTGGGAAATCCAAGATTGAGGTTCCACCCAATTAAATTGCCATTCTTCCTGGGTTGCTGTGCATTCTCCCTGTCCTCATAAAGTGGAAAAGGAGACAGATCTTTTTCTCTCCCCTCTCTCTTTCTTTCTTTCCCTTTTCTTGTAAGATGAAAGTACTAATAAGATTAGAATCCTAGCCTTATGTCCTAATTTAAATTTCATTACATCCTTGTCTTAGTCCATTTTTTATTACTATAGCAAAATGCATCAGACCAAATGATTTAAAAACAGTAGAGGTTTATTTAGCTCATGGGTCTGGAGAGTATCATGTGGTGAGAATGAGAAATGATGTTAGTTCCTGTGTCTCTTTTTCTATAAAGACACTGATGTCATCACGGTGGCCCTACCCTTTTGACCTCATTCAACATTAATTTCCTCCCCAAGGCCCCACTCTCAGATAGAATTAACATATAAATCCAACATACACATCTTCACATTCAAACTCCAACATTCCTGAAGACTCTATTTCCTTGTGTACTCACACTGGAAGTTAATGGCTTCAACATGGCAATTCGGTGAAGGGAAGTAGGGGCAGCTGTGTGAGAAGAAAGCTGAGGCAGGACGGATGGTGGCAGTGTTTTTAAGGAAGATTCAGCCGGCATGCTGGTGTTCTCGAGTCAAAGTCATCCGCTAGTGGAGCCTGGCGCCTCACAGGAGTGACAGCCGGTGCTGGGCTCAGTTGCTGAGCCCAGGAAGCTCTGGGAAAGAACAAGATCAGTGTGCACGGTCACGGAGTCAGAGGGTCAGCAGCTAGGATCGGGGCCAGTCACGCTTTCTACAGCAGAGATCCGAACAGCACATTTCCCTGGATGTCCCACCGCACGGAAAAGAGGATGGCAGCTAAAGCACATAGTTCAAAGTGCTTTTGGCAGGGTCAAATGCATTAGATCAGAGTGCGAGGCTCAGGGCCTGGCACATGGTGAGCACTTAGTATACATGAGCTTTTATTACAGTGTACTTGTCATGCGGCTCTCATTTCACACTCTTCCCAGGCTGTGCTTGTGGCTCATCGACACTCATACTTCCATGAAATATACCATGGACTTTATTGCTCAGAGAAAATCTTCCAAAGATAATCAGTATGGCAGCCAGGGAAAGTTATTGTTCTACAAAAGCGATAAAGGGCTCACTTTTCCTGACTTGAAATTGGTGACCATATTGTGAAAGAGTAGTTGCCTTGGTTATTTATTTGTCTCTGGTTCAGGGGAGGTAGCTTAGAATCACAAATTCTGGGAATTCAATGGGAAACATTAAGTCATTGGCCCAAGACCATGTTCTGTCTGGCGTGCTCGTGACCCTCAGGCCTCTCTGGACCAAGCAGTGATGAAGCGTGTACTGCTGCTTAAGAGTGCTTTTCGTGTTTCAGAACTGTGCTGGGGCTATCTTCTGCCAGTGTCTCCAGGTCTATTCTCCACCACCCTGTGCTTTTCCCCATAGATCTTCTCCGCTGGGGCTTCCAGTTGGATTTAGTCAGTGGATTTAACCAATATCCAATGGGTCACTGGCACATGGGAGAAATAGTGGGCTACTTATTTTCCTGGGTCCCAAGTGAAACTCCGATTAAGGTCACTACTCCCCTCAAGCCAGCAGGTGCTGGCCAACAGTCCATCTCACCCATTTCTTAGATTAGCCTGGGTTTTCACTTCACCTGTGGTCCCTGTGTAGCCACCTACCCATAGCTTTACAGTTAATTCAGACAAGCTCATCTCAAATTATTCAGTTTGCCATCTTTTTCTTCTTGGTGTCCTCATTGCCACACACTGTTTGAAACAAAGAGCCAAGTCTTCCTTAGAGAATTGATGGAGCCCCTTGGACTCATCCAAAAAGGGTCTCAGCTGCCTTCCAAGCCACAGTTCTTCAAGTTCACAAGCAGAACTTAACAGAAACCTAAAACACTGGACACTGCCCCTCTCAAGTCTGAGCCTTTGTAGCAAAGCTTTTGAGAAGTATTTTGTGAACAAACTGAATTCCAAAGCTATTTGTAAGTGTTTCCTCTAAATATCCCATTGAGTTTAACAATCTTTTGTATGACTTCCGTTCTACATTTTTTCCAGTTTTTTTTTTAATAACCTACTTAAATTTCAGACCTCATGATCTCTTAGGATTCATACACTCTTGTGCCTTTTCCTTGCAGTGATATGTGCTGCATAGGTGTTGGCTGACTACTAAGTATTGATAAACCTTGATGGTCTTTTATTTGTCCTCAGCTAACAGCACTTGTTTCTCCTGAAGATGGACTATACATTTTTAGTGTTATTATATCTTCCATTTCAATGACCAAAAACAGACAAAAAGAACTGGAGGGCAGGGCACAAAAAGGAGAAAACAGGAGGGAGAAGGGAGCGGGGCAGAGAAATAGAGGCCGCAGCTTCACCACACGAACCATCCATTTCACCATTCTCTGAACAATTGTTTGTCTTCATCGTGCACAGGAAAATATTTTTAAACTATTATAATTCTATGCTTATTTCTATTCAGCATTTTCAACTAATGTTATAAACATCTTTCCAAGTTTTCATGTAGCTTTCTAAAATAAAAATGTGACATAAAGACTACACAATGCACCATTGCGTTTCCCTGCCGCGAGTCACCTAACCGTGTGTTGTCTTTGGGAGTCTAGCCCGTCCCTATCTGATTCGTTCATAAAGCCTTGACGATCCTAAATGGATATCTTTGGAAGAAAGATTTAAGACTTCTTGTTGTTGCTCTTTGTTTTGATTCTCCTGCCTTAGGTTTGATTCTCAGAATTACTCTGGGAATTAAAACATTCAAATAATTATCAGTCTCTGCTACCAAGAAATGGGTAAGCATTTCTGTTCAACTATGTCTTGGTCAGCAAAATGTCATCAGTGCAGAGCTGGCTAATGTTGCACTTCCAGCTTTTCTGGTGTTGGTTGTAGTCTTGGCTAATGATCCATCACACAAATGATTAATGTTATTATGACCCAGAAACTCAGAATATTAACCACTGTAGGTTTTCCTTAGACTCGGATCTTATACTGTAACATTCAGTTTGTGTGTACATATTTGTATAAGGGCTTAAATATGTTCTTAACAGATATTTCAGTTGCTTTCAGTATCACTTTTACAGTGTCACTGTTACAGTGTCACTTGGGAAATCTTGTTCGTAAGTCTAGGCTCCACCACTGCTGTTTCCTCAGAAGAGGTTTCTCTGAGCAGAATTATTCAACAAGTCTATACTCAATTTTAAGGATCATGAACATGTTGCTCAATTGCTTCCTAGAATGTTTTTAACATTTGAATTTGAGATTGTCATAAGAAGATATCCCAATCAATATATCCTTATTAGTGTCCAACATTTCATATTTATAAATTACATATGTATATATTTAACAATTTGATAGCAGGAAGTCATTTAGCTCCCTTACCTTTAAAACAGTGCTGGAGTATCTGAGCAATTCTCTGTACTTTCCGCCATTAAGGAGTATATATTTTTCCTAATTTCCAGCACAAAGGGCCTGATGGAAAGTTTCCTCACTCTCCTTATGCAATCATTAAAGTGACTACACACCCCTCGCTCAGTTTCCTGCTTTCCCGAACAAAGAGAACAGACAGCATCGGAGGCGCAGAGAAAGCCGGCTTGTAGCTGGCTGGTAGTTACTAAAGTGCATCCACTAATGCCTAGTCCCACCCTGCACAGCATCGTTTGTGATCCACGCTCACACAGAATCCGGCGCACAAATGGCTAGTGACCCAGAGGCTCAGGGCATACGTGGCTATGCAGTGTCAGATACTATGCAGATGACTCTGATGTCTGCAAAATATTCAAGCAGAATCTAAACATAGTACTTCTAAAGACAATGTAGGATGTGAAGGGAACGAGAGATTTTCCTCTTGAAAAGCCTTTAAATTGCCTCCCTACCTCCTTTTCTGTCTGTCACACCCAGGACTATCAAGAAGAAACAGAGTCTAGTGAATGAAAGGCCGCTACACTGCTCAGCAGATGGCTGGTGTTTGGGGAAGGGCATTACACATTATTACCTCACATACTGCCTCTGCCTACCTGTGTGACCCCAAGCTTTCCAAATTTCAATTGCTGCACCTACTGAATTAAAATTCGGAATGAGATGAACCATGTATTATTACCTCTTCATTAACATAACAACACAGCCAAGGCAGGCTGGCTTTATAAAGCAAAGAAGTTTATTTAGCTCCAAGTTTTGGAAGCTCAGGGGCAGTGCACTGGCATCCACTTAATTCTAGTGCTGCCCTTCCCGCTGGCAGCAACACGTGGGACATGTAGAAAACAGGCAGTGAACATGTATGCTGTGTACCTGGTGTCTCGGCCTCTTCTTCTGAAGCCACCAAGACTAAATCACGGGGAGCCTCCTCAAAGACCTTATCTGGGGTCTCCTCAGACACCTCTCACCAGTTGCCAAAGGTGTCTCCACTGACCACCACAGTCATATTTGTGTCCGCTGCCTTGATGTCATTAATGTGATGTTGGGGATTAAAATCCTGCATGAGTTCAGTAAAGAACCGTATTCAAACCATAGCAAACCACAACACCAGGATGTAGTACAGACTAGATGAATGGGAGAACTATTTGACCCATGTCCTGTGCACATCTGGAGAGTGATGGAAAACTAGAGGTGAGAAATGAAAGAGTGATGTCTTCATTCTAGTGCCAGCGTTGCCACCCTAGGGGGTCAGGCACATAGCTGCGAACTTTGAGACAGAACACATTCTGTTTCTTTACCGGGCTTTCTCCACATACAAAACCAGAAGAGTGTGCAGAGCACAGCTGTGGCGAATACCAGGCCTGAGAAGAGGGTTTGAAATGGCAAAATCCCAGTGCCCAACACCCTTCCCAGTGCTTCACAGGTCTTATCCTGCAGCATCCTTTTCCATCTCAGAGCTTCACATGCGCTCTTCTCTCTGCTGAGACCCTTCCTCCTGCTCTTCACATCTGCAACCTCATCTCCTGCCTCGGACCCCGGCTCACCTCTCACCACTATCACTGTCACAGAAGCTCCGAGGGAAGGCAGCCTTCCCTCATCCTAGAGGAGGAAATAATGACACAACCTGGTGCTGGCCTGATGGGGAAGGGTGAGAATGAGCTGGCATTTAATCACTGGTGTTGTTTGGCATCACCAATGCGTGGCATTAATCAAAAGCAGACCTACTGTAAACTGTTGTCTTTACTCTTTCTAAACTCCACGCAGACAGTGTGTCTCCTCATTGCCTGCACCCAGAGCAGGGTGTTCCCACTGCCATGATCTTGGGACACCACTGATCCTGAAGATAATCACTTCTCTGTGTGGAGAAAGGAAACAATGCATTAAGGGAGTTGGAGGAGCCTCAATAGCTATGAGCTTGTTAGGGCTGTATCTAGGTGTCCCCCAAAGCCTCACATGCCCACAGGTAGGACTTTCAGGAGGTGGCTGGATCTAGGGTGTGTGATAGCTGGATTGTCCCCTAATTGGATTATCATATTTCCAGGTGTGGCTGGATAGATTTACAGAAGAGCAAAGTCCCACTCTGGGTTTAGGTGGCACCAATCAATAGACTTCTAGCCTGGATGGAATCTAAAGGGACAGAAAGAAGGTAGGCTGGCTGCTTGTTGCTCCCTGCCTGCCCTGCCGTAGACTATTTCTCCTCTGCAATATCCCTCTGTCAGGCTACCCTGCCTTAGAGCCAGCCACCTCTGGACTGAAACTTCTACAAACTGTGAGCCAAAGTAAACCTTTCCTGCTTTAACTTGTGGGTGTCAGGTATTTTGTCACAGCAACAAGAAAGTAACTAAAATACAGCTGTTCATCAAGTATTCTTGCAACAAACTTTTACCAAGCAGCTATTATGAGCCAGTGCCCTGTGAGGTGCACAGGAGACAGAGTAGCAGAACAAAATGCTGGGCTTTTACCTGGCTGACGGCGCAGGCCGAGGTAGAGCACAACACTGACTATCGGGGGCTGCCCCAGCACTTGGGGTGCCATGGAGATGCTGATGCCTTGTACCCTCGTGGATCAGGGAAGTCACGTCCAAGAGGTAAAACATCAGCTGGACTCTGAAAGTCACGTAGGCCTCTGCTGGGAGGCAAGAGGAGGAGGATTTGAGCGAGGCATAGAGACATGCCAAGATATGCCCCGTTTGGGAATTTAGGTTGTCATGTCTGGTACTTTTGTGGCTTAAAATGTAGCCAAGCACACTGAGTGGCAGAGAAAGAGGGCCAGGTATGCAGCAGGCCCTGAATGCTGCCGTGAAAGCACAAGGGCAAAGCGAGGCTCTGTCCACGGGCAGCCAGGACGGGGGCCGGGGCCATGACAGTCCTGGCCTGGCACTTTTGGGACAGTCTCCCACCAGCTATCAAGCTCACAGCTTGCAAGTGTCAGTGGAAGGAAGAGCAGATCCCTCCAGCATCCACCTGCTTGCTGTGTCAATGTTCCTACATTTACTGTCATTTTTCTGAACTCCAAAAACCCGTTCATGTTTATTAGTGATTCTATAGTACATCACAGTGTGGCATTTAAAAACTTAGAGTTGTTTGCATTAGCAGATTACCAGGGAAACAAAAATCCCTCCACACAAGAAACGCTTCTAACCCCCCAGCTCCCGCAGCTGCAGAATGAAGGAAGGGTGGTGGGTTTTCGAACTCCAAACTATTTTTCATAGGAAGAGGAGCCAATCACAAAGCAGTTCAAACATTAGTTGCTGTTTGCACAGCCACAAATGTGTCAAGGACTTCAGCAGGGAAAGCCCATTGTCTCTAGTGCACAGATAACCAAATACAAAGCAGGATGTGACCACACCCGTATTGAAATGATGCATGTGCAGGCAGAGAGACCAGAACAGAGCCCGGGAAAGCAGACTTGGGGAGTGAATGTTGGCTTTAGTTTGAGATAGCTAAGCTTCAATACCAGCCTCGGTTTCCTCTCCTATAAGAAACTATTGCTAAGATTCCAAGAGACCAAATGTATCTAAGATATTAACTCTGTCCTCTGCTTCTTCTCCAGCCCCAAAGGAAGTATATTATGAACTCACATTTAGTTGACTCACGATCCTTGCTCTGTGGGGTGTGTTCGTCTGGTTAAACTTTGGTTGCATTATAATAGCAGCACCCCCAGATTTCCCAGATTTATACAGAAAAGTATGTTTTTGGCTCTCACTAAATCCACTGACAATTCAGGTGCCTTTAGCACCCTTGAAGCCCACGCCACTGGCCCCACTGTCTATGTGGCTGGGGAGGAAAGGACCTGCAGTAGGGACGCTGACCCTGCTCCCGTCCAGAGCTCCTTTTTTTCTGCCTGTACTGGGGATTGAACTAGGGCCTTTGCACTGAGCTACATCCATAGCACTCCTCCCTTTTTATCTTGAAACAAGGTCTCTGTAAGTCACTAAGTTGCTCACACTGGATTTGAAACTGCAATCCTCCTGCCTCAGCCTCTCGAGGCCTGGGACTACAGGGGTGTGCCACCGTTTTTTGTTGTTGTTGTTGTTTTAATGGGCCCCAGTGAAGTTATACTGTACCCCAAAGGCCACAATGTCCCTCACGAATTCAGCTTCTGAAGCTCCCTCATTTTTGTCTCCTCATCTGTATGCAGAGAAAACAAAGGTCAAAATCCATCACCATCCCTGCAGTGATAAGGTAGTTTGGGGACGATTTTAAATCCACGTCTTTCGCTAGTCTTTCATGGGGGCCCCGACCGTAGACGAGTACAATACTGATTTGCTGATTCAGCTGCGCTGACCACAGAGATGACTGGCCAGTGTGACCCCTGACTTGGAACCCAGATGTCTGTGCCCAAACCTATCCTGATCTCCTTTATTGGAAATGTCAAGATGCCAAGAAGTGACTTTCCCAGAAAAGAGGTTTGTGAATCGATGAACCTAGGACCAAAGAAAAGATAGCCACAAAAGAGTCCTCAAATTGTCTCAGGTAAGAAGCATGACAAAATCTTTAAGGCTTTTATGAAATTATTTTCTAGCTTTCCTCTAGAACAACTTCAAATAATTAAGGTATTCATTTCAGTCACAGCACCTGGTTACTTATGCAAAATTGTGGTCCATTAGAGAGATTGAGAGAGACAGAGAGAGACAGAGAGACAAACGGACAGACGGAGACAGATAGATGGGCAGAGACAGAGGCAGAGAGACAGAGAGGTAGAGGAAGGGGATATGTAAGGGAAGGAACAAGAGGAGGAAGCGGAAGGCAGGGAGGATGAAAACCAAACTCCCCTCTTTCTTAGCTAGGAGAAGGTACACTATTTTAGAACTTGCAAGTATATATCATTTAGTTCTACGGCATTTTGTGGGAGCGGGCACTAGAGAATGCGGCCAGAGACTTCACACTGAGCTACACCCCCAGGCCTTTAGGGTTTGTTTGCTGACTTGGGGACATCACCCAGACTAGCTTCAGATTCCTGATTAGCCTCCCTCAGCCTCTCCAGCCAGAGAGGTTATAGGCGTGGACCACAGCAGCAGCTGTAAGATGTACCTTAGAAAAGGACATCTGAGGTGTAGACAGGTGAAAATCACTGTTTGGAATCACAGAGCTAGTGAACAGATCAACTAAAACTTCGTACGGTACTTGCACAGCTCTCTGGCACACCATCTGGATAAACAGACACAGCTCAGATGAGAGGAGACCTCGCCCGGCTCGCCATGGACACAAGGCCTCTGGTCTCTGTGCTGAGGGAGCGTGCTTGCCCGAGTCCCGGCCGTGGGCCAGCGGAGCCGAGCCCTGGACACCGCTCAGGGGCCCACGGTGAATGAGAGGAAGGGCCCAGGTGGGAGGCACTCGGCTCTCCACTGACGAGTGCACAGGAATCCTGCACAAGACACCATGAGAAATCCCTCTAGGATGGCAAACAGTTTCCGGTACCAGCCTATGGCCGAGAATGAAATACTGAGGTGACTGAAACCCATTTAAATGTCCCACCTGGTTATTCCCTCTTTCTCTCTTCTGCTGTTTCATCTCTTTCTTTTCCTTTCCCCTCTTTCTTCTTCTTTCAGGAACCACTGAGATGATTTATGTTTTTAGTTATCTAAACTGAGCATTTAGAACCCCTCAGCATACATTTCAGTGATTGTTACGGTTTAGATGTGGAATGCCCTCCCCTGACTCTCACGTGCTCAGATGCGGGGCTTTGGAAGGTGATGGGATCATGGGGGCGCTATATTCTCGGGAGGGTTTGTTCACCAGTGAGTTCAGCAGC
Source organism: Hystrix cristata (assembly GCA_004026905.1). Taxonomy (NCBI): domain Eukaryota; kingdom Metazoa; phylum Chordata; class Mammalia; order Rodentia; family Hystricidae; genus Hystrix; species Hystrix cristata. Next base: position 50,470 of record PVJO010000837.1, read on the forward strand.
TGGGGATGCTCTTAGGAGGAGGAACACTGTTAAAAGTGGGTCTCTGGGGCGTGAGCCAGGAGGGTGCACGGCCCTCCTGGCTGCCGTGATGTGAGCAGCTGTCCTGTGAGGCAGGAGGCAGACTGTGCCCCCAGCGGCCTCTATGTTTGAGCCTGGTGACCATGGACTGAAGCATCTGAAACTGTGAGCCAAAACACGCCTCTTTTGCTTGTGGGTGTTAGGTGTTCTGTCCCAGTGATGAGAAAATGACTGAGACAGTGATGCCTGGAGCATCTGAGAGTTCTCTGTGGCTGAGGTCTTCGTAGCCCTTGGTGCTGATCAGCACGTTTGCGCTGCTCCACACAGAGTGGGCAGAGCCAGGCGCTGTGGGTCGCAGACCTTGATCGGGGTTCTGACTGTGGCCCCATCTACCAGTGCGTCCTGGACTCACACAATATCTCTGAGTCTCCTTTTGACATCAGGAAGAGTGATACAGCACAGGCCACACGGAACCATGAGGCCAAACTATGAGACAATTGGATGGCAGGGCTCTGCTGACAGGACCACGCCCGTGTTCACCTCCTCTCTTTCCCAGGGGCAAGTTCTGTGCTGCATACAGAGAACATTAATTAATTCACATACCAGCTCTGTGGGCCCAGCCCAGTTTCAGTTCCGGGGATTCAAGAGTTCCGGGCCCAAGAGTTTTGGGCCCGGTTTCAGTTCCAGGGCTTGAAAGGAAACAGTCTCCATCCACACTTCTGTCTCTTCTGCTGGACTGTGGGCTCCTCCCAGATCAGGACTCCATCTGAGCTACTTGTCATCAACCAGAGGTGAGGACACAGCAGCCCAAAGTGTAGAAAGGGAAGGCAGGCCTGGGAGGTCTGGGGAGGAAAGAACCTGAGGCAGGACAAGCCAGACTTCATCGTTCAACCTCTCCATTCTCTGCAGGACTGGAGTCAGAAAGCAGTCCTGGGCTAGAAGAATGAGCGCTGAAACCGTGACTCTTACCCTTGTCCTCACCACCTTTTTTGCTGGAATGACTGTACTCCCCTCCAGGGGTCCCTGAGTATGGCCAAGAGGTTTTCTCAAAAGAGTCCTTTGGTCTTTTCCTTTGCCCCAGTCCTCGGGCTCTTTGAAGACTTTCAGTCTGTATCTTGAGGCCCACCAGGCTCTTTCTTAGAGCCCTGCGGGAAGTAGAATAATTCCTTCAGAAACATCCCTACTCCCATCCTTGGAACCTGTGGCTCTCTTACCGCCTATGGCAAAGGGACTTTGCAGATGGGACTAGGGTTAGAATCTCGAGGTGGGGAGGGTCTTCTGAGTGATCTGGGTGGGCCTGTAGTGATCACAGTGGTGCTTATGGCAGGGAACCAGGTCAGAGTCTACAGGAAGGGGACACGATGTGGGATGTGATTTAGAGGCTACGAGAGACTGTATGAAAGATGCTTCCCAAGAGCTGCCAGGAGGAACAGATCCTTGCCGACTTTTTGATTTCAGCCCAGAGAGACTGATATTAGGCATCCACATTTCAGAAATGTAAGGCAAATTTGCATTGTGTAGGGCACGGAGTTTCCGGCAATGAGGTACAGTGGCAATAGGAAACCCATAAATGTTCTTTGATGAATTCTTAGTTTAGGGAAGCCCGCTTGCAGCTGATGAATCTATTCCTTTACAAGCAAACATGCTGGTTCCTTATCGTTCTATAAAGGAGCCAAAAATAGCTTCTGTGTACTGTCCCCTGGACTGCTTACTTCTTCATAGAGGATGACAGCTCAGCTCAAAAGCCCCCCAGATCCAAATTCTAATGTAGCCAATTATTTTAAACACAGCTAAAAGAAACCACTCAGAGCTGGCCTACTTTGCATATTCCAGGAAATCTCACCAGACAACTGTGAAGCTAAGAAAGGGTCTTGTAATTACAAGTTTAGAAGAAGCAGTTGTTGCTCTTGGGAGCTCTCCATCTTGCTGCTAAGTGACACCCAGATGCAGGAGTCCCTGTCGCACCCCGCTCTCTCCAGGAGTTCTTCTACACTCATTCTTTCCTGGATGGTGTTCCTCATGCCCTAAGCCCTAAGCCTCCGGATGGTGTCATGCTGGGAAGCCTTCTCCCCTTCTGCAGCCCTGTCTAATGCCACCTTACAAGATTTGTTAAGTTTTACAGCCTCTCAGGATTATATCTTTTCCCCTACCCAGCCCCGACTCCCCTGAACCCTCTATACTTGGGAGCCCCCACTGGGGGAAAAACCCAGTGGCCCAGGGTTTCTTTTAAACAATTGCACCCTTATCAAAAGCATCTAACCAATCTCTAAGGTATTGTTCTAACTCATTCTCTGCTGCTGTGATCAGTTGGGTATTTTATAAAGAGAAGAGATGCGTTTCACTGATTGTGTTAGAGCTGCAGTGACTTCTGGTGGGGGCCTTCATACTGCATCATGACATGGAGCGGGGCATCATGCAGGGACAGAGCAAGCTGCTAGCTCAGATCTCTTTCTCTTCTTGTGAAGCTGCCAATGCCACCATGATGGTCCACCCAGCAATCTCATCTTATCCTGATCACTTTCTCAAAGACCCCACTTGCAAATACCATCAGCAAGAGTTTGGGGATTACACTTCCAGTGCAATGTGAACTTTGGAGAAACACGTTCAAACCATAGCAGTTATCAGTCTCTCTATAAGACAACGTAAACTTGTAAAATTAATCCTATGTGTGGAATTAAATGTGGAATCTTAATTCCAACATATAAATTTTTTCACTTGGTGTCTATCTAGAAAGAAGCTGCCTAGGGACACAGTGATACCTGCCCAGTCAGTAAGACCACTGATAGATATACAGCAAACCGAAAATGAAATTTTAAACTCCCCTCTTCCCATTAATTTACGTTTTTGTATACTTTTAATAAAGATCATTTGCTCTTACCTGTCAGGGAGTTCATCTTTTTTAGTAATTATTTTAAGCAGTTTGGTTAGCTATGTGTACCTACCGCAGGATCAAGAAATTTTATCAAACAGAACCGACAGGGCAATGGGTTCATTTCCAACCCGGAAAGAAGCAACTGATGATGTGTTTACCCTGAGGTTGTGATGTTGCACATTTTACAGGTAAATTGAGAACAACATAATTTAGAGAGGCAATAATGTTCTTCTCAGATGGGTAAAAATGAAAACTCTGTGTACAATAGTTTAAATTATAAGTGTAAATGACTTATTTGGTTTGACGCTAAGTCACAAGTTAGGCACATGAAAAGTGGGTGTAATTATGTTTGCTTCACATTAGGTAGCATGTTTATTTCCCATCTATAAACTGATAAATAATGCAGCAATTGGAAACTGAAATTGTAATGCAAAACTGAGCACAGATTTGGTGCTTTTATAGAAACCATTTATGTATATATTTCAAAAGATCCAAGAACATGTTTGACTTATGTGCAACTACTTCCTTGTAACTAAATACAAAGCTCAGGGGGCTGGGGATTTAGCTCAGTGGTTAGAGTGCTTGCCTTGCAAGCACAAGGCCTTGAGTTCGATCCCTGGTGCCAATCAATCAATCAATAAATAAAAACTCATATGCAGCCCAAGACTGAAGACATTCCCCCTTTCGGAGATACAACTATAGATATAGATACAGTTTTTGTATTTGTGAATGTTTGTGTGTATGTATATATAGATACTATATATGATATATAATTATATAATTACATAATTATATGTGACATATCATATATAATTGTATGTAATTTAATTAATGTGTTCTATTATTTATAATTATATGTGTATACAAATATTAAGATCCATATATAATTGTGATAAAATATATTACATAAAGTTACCCATTTTAATCCTTCTAAATACACAACTCAAAAGTATTCATTACAATCAAAATATTGTACATCCATCCATCACTACTATTTCTAAAACCTCTTCCTAGCCCAAACAGAAACTTTATGCCTATTAAGTAGTTAATTCCTTATCGCCCCCACCAAGTCCCTGGTGACCTATAATCTGCCTTCTGTCTCTATGAAGTACCCCATTCTAGATATTTGCATAAGTGCAATCAGATGGTATCCAGTCTTTGGAATGAGTTGAAGTGTATCTATGCTGCATCAGACCATCATCACTATTCGCACCTGAAAATTACCCCATTGCGTGGATCTGTCCAGTCATCTATTGATGTACACTTGGGCTGTATCTACCTTTTTGTCAATTGTAAACAAGAATGACAAGGTTTTACTACATACACAGACATAGCTGAAGTAACCCTAGAACTTTAACATGCCTCGGGGTCCTTCCTGGATGAGAGGGAAAGGATTACATGAGATTCTGCATTTGGAGAGCAAAGCAATTGAATTTTAAAGGAATATCTTTGGTACAAATAAAAATAAAATTGGAAGCTAATAGCAAAAAATCATCATTTTATGTTCTTAGAAAATAGCAAACAGCTTCCTGTATCAAAAGAGGTAAATTTTCTATTTAGAGGAAGCTATTTTCTTTTACTTTTTTCTTTAGAAAGTATTGTTTATCAGCATCTGCCACATACAGAAAAGAAAGGGACAGGAGACCATTCAAGCTTTCCTTTGTATTATTCGAATATTTCAGGAAAACAACATGATCTTCATTATCCGGATAGCTGGCCTAAAATATTGCATTTATTTGCAGCACAAAAGCAAAATGTGTTTTTCTTTAGTCTCACTGCACTCCCCTACCACTACTTCACACTTCTGATTAGTAAATAGAAGGTGTAATATAAAATTATGGTGACTATCTAAGTATAAAAAAATTATTACAGTAAAAGACACATTGCCTTTAAGCCCCTTCAAAATACCCTCATTTCAAAGTTACTTATCCCACGGTTCTTGCTGCTTTCTGAAGCACTTCCAGAAGTCCGCTTTCATGAATATCCTAGCTGTACTAGCATGGCTGTCTCAATGCCCATGGTAGATTCAAAACATGTACCTTTCGTGATCATTTTGACACTGGAGAAGAGCCAGGAGTCTCACAGGGCCAGATACAGTGAACAAGGTGACCAAGGACCACCTTGGGTCCCTTTACAGTGGCACTCACCACCAGATTTGATAACATCTCTTCACGACACTCCTGTGGGGGTTCTTTTGCACACGAAGCATGTTTCCAATTTGAGGCAGACACCAACTGGGTGCTCTATGATTTAACTAATTCTAACACTCCTGAGAGGTAAATTCAGACCCCACAGGTAAAGCTCTCCATCCCACATGACCGCGCCCGCATCAGATGCCCATGGAAGGCCAGTGTGTCACCTGTGTCTCTGGCCCTTCGGCTACAAGTTGGTTTCTAACATCTTCACTGATCTGGTAGTTTTCTAAACAGCTCACACTACTCAGGGAAATGGCTTCCTCACTTGATCACTGGTTGCCTATGCAGGCATATAGCTCAGCAGCAGCCAAATGGAAATGATGCCCGGGGAAAGGTCCAGGGTAAGGGTCCCAAAGCTTTCCTGCGCCGCCCAGGCAGGCCACCCTCCCAGCACCTCCAGACGCCTGCAACCAGAAGCTCTCTGGCTTCTGTCCTTCTGGGTCATAATGGATACTTTCTCAGGAGGCTGGTGGATACATCACTGGCCATCGGTGGTAAACTTGACCTTCAGCACCTCTCTCCATCCCCAGAAGACCGTGGGAGTGCCAAGAGCGACAGAGCTAAAAGTTTTGACTTCCTAGTGACAAGGTGTGTTGCCCTGGCAACCACCTACCATCCTTTGGCTGTGTAGACGCTTCAGAGAAGTTGCCTCATTCACACAAACTCAAGTGATGCTTGTTTTAAACAATCAAAAACTCTCTTCCCTCCTTTATTGCTCTTAATACTTAAGAAAATGCAAGGGCTTATGAGTGCTCAGCCAGACACAAGGAAGAAGACCAAACCATAGTATATATTTCTTATTATCTCATTATATTTCATCAGGTTATGACTTCGGCTTATGTGAACATTTATGTTCAGAGTCACAAAAATATCTCTCAGATTTCAGAGACATTGACTTTGATGCTCACGTGTGTCAATAGCTGAAGTAACTTTCTATTGTCAGTAGTGTATTCCTACTTACAGAACTCTTGGCTGGTCCCAGAAAAGTGTATTAAAGGAATAACGAATATACTGTATTCTGTTGAGTTTCTGCTGCGTGCCTAGCTATGCTTGCAACCTTTAAGATCCACAGTTCTTCAGATAAAAATCTCATTCTCATTTAGAATGCTAGCAAACTGATCTTCTGAAATAGTTAACCGAATTTGCCTACTATCACCCAGATTTTAAGTGATGATGCCAATAGTTAAAACCCAGTTATCTTGCTGAGAAGATAAACAGATAAATAGAGGAAAAAATGTAAATCACAGCTGAATTGGATACTCGAAGTGCAAATCAGAACTAGGTACAGTCTTTAATTGTGTGGAAAATGTAAATTGCTACTAAAGATAGAACTTCCAAATTAAGGAAAGGAGAAATAGAATCTGCCATGCAAATTCTTTTGAATGCTATAGGCAGCTTTTAATATCCAGGGCTAAATGTCTCAGTAACATTCTTTACTGGGTGACAAATTGTCTAAGAGGGAGAGTGGTCCAACCAGGGTTTCTACTTTCATATAACACAGCTTTCCAAGCTGACCCCAACCCACCCTTTGTTCCTCATGTATCTTTTCACGTGTTTTGATAGAGCTGTCACCAAATTCAGAGCAAGCAACAGAGGACAAACACCTGCATTCTACATATGGAATAAGTGGCTTTGTGGAAAAGCACTTCATTGCCATCACCCGTCATTAAAAGACTGTATTGAAATTGTCAAATGCTGTAGGCCAAAATAATTGAAATTACATACCAGGCCCAAGGACTTATAATAATGGTAATTTATATTTGTATAATGGACTTTAATATCGTGAAAGCTTACACCTATATTAATTGCCCTTTTTAAGTATGACCAAAGATCCATTAAGCACGTGTCCGGTCCATTTTATTGTCAAAGAACAGTCAGGAATGGTAGCTAGCCTCCAAAGAGGGGCATCCCAGTGAACCACACCTCCTCTTACCCAGCCCTTTAGGCGGTTCTTTCCCAGACTGAGCCTGGCTGGCCTGCTGAAACAATAGAATGTGGCAATCATTTCTCTAAGTAACACTTACATCCGTTGCTTTGGTCTTTTGGAATATCCTGCCAACACAAAAAAGTCCCATCAAAGATCCTAAATCAGCTCATATTACCCACATTGGGGGGTAGGGAGAGACAGACAGACAGACACTCAGATAGAGAGGAGGAAGACCGACTATCCGGTTCCCAGTTGTTGCTGTCATACCAACTTAGATGCCAACAAGTGATTAAAGAAGCACCTTGGATATCTGCCCAGGTCCGCCTCTGGCTGACTTCCCCTGGCCACCATCTGACTACAACTGGGCGAACCCCCAAGCAGCACCTCCCCGGCTGAGTCTGTGCAACCCACAGAACCACAAGGGCCAATAAATTGCTCTGTGAGGCACCAAGTTTCTGGGTGGTTTGTTGTACACACGTAAGTAACTCATGTACCATGTCTGCTTAGTTTTATTGTCTTTCCCTCCACACCAAAGCACTACTAAATTGGGAGCATAACTTTAATTGACAACTCCAAGTTGAACTTCTGTCTTATGTGAGACAGTGGATTCCATCATAGAAATAGGCCTTTATTTGGGCTGCAAGTGATGACCACAGACATATTGACCCACAGTGTGGAAGTGCGGCTTCCAGGTTGGAAAAACCTGGAAAGATAAAAGCCAACACGTTGACGCTTGTTATCGCCAAATAATCCTAAATGAAGACTCTGGTTACTAAACAGTGAACATGTACTCCTTGGGACAAAAAAGCTGTGCATTTTATCTATTTTCAAGAGTGAGTAAGTCAAAATGAATGGGTTGGTAAATACATTTGTCTTGGTATCAGGAACCTATTACCTAATAAATTGCTTCAAACGTAATAGTTTAACCAATATATTTCGTATGATTGAAAATTATAGTGAACACTTAAATTAACAAAGACTTATGACAGTAAAAGACATCTTGCCAATTATTCCCCTCAAGATACGCCTCCCCCCTTCAAGCACACTTATACTATCTTTTTTGCCACTTTTGGAAGCAGTTCTGGGACTTCTTTTTTGTGTCTTAGTTGCTCTGTCATGGCTGCCTTGGTGTCCTGAATTGGTTCAGATTGTTTATGTTTTATGGTCATTTTGGCTTTGGGGAAGAGTCAGAAGTCACACAGTGCCAGGTCTGGAAAGTAGGTGGGTGATGAGGACGCTGCTTAATGGTTTTATGAACTTGCCTTTCCACTGGATGCCACTTGGTAGCAGAATTCACTGCATTTTTGATCATGCCTCATAAACATACAGAAGAAGACTTCCAGAACTGGCTCCGAAAGCAACAGTAATGATGGGCTCATCCCCTGTACACCTGAGATCTCCGGCTGCGTGGCTCAGGGGTCCAGCATGCCCCTCCCCGCTCTGCTGCAGTCTCCCCAGCAGCAATCAAGATCTAAGCCAGAAGACTGTCTTACTGGAGCTTGGATCCATGCTCACGGTTGTTGGAAAAGTGGAGGGTTCTGCCAGTGTAGAATCGAGGTGTTTGTTTTGCAGCTGGATACTGGCTGGAGGCATTCTCAGATGCTATTGGTCAGCACCGTCCTCTCCTATGACTGCCTCTCATGGGCCTCTCACACATCTGGAGTTGATGCCTTCAAAGCCAGAAGACGATCTCTTCCTCTGTGTGTGTCTCTCTCCCTCCCTCCCTCTCTCATGTATCAATTCATATACACATAATGTGGCCCCCATCCCATCACCTTTACCATATAGAGTAACCTAATCAAGAGAGTAAATCTCCCATCTTATTTCCAAATCTGCTCATATTCAAGGGGAGGTTTTCGTACAGGTGGTATATGCCAAGAGGGTCATCCAAAAATTCTGTCCACCTGTCTTTGCACTAAATCTGTCCTAAATTCTGGATCTCTATTCTTGCTTTTGTTCTCACTAATGCCATGGGCAGTGTGTTGGAGAAGGGATACTCTTCTGCATTAAAAGGAACTTAAATATGCTTTCTATCATTCAATCCACAAACTAGCCTTTCCATCTACCTTTCTGTCTGCTTCCTATCTAGCCATGCACTGTGGGCCGAGGCAGGAGGCTGCAGTCTTGAAGAACACTCCAAGTGGGATAATTAGCGTACGAACAGAAACACAACGCCATGGAGCACAAGACGGAGAAATACATTCACTTTTGTGGGATTCTGAAATATTTCATAGCATTGAGGCTTGACGCTGATGCATTGATACTCTTTTGATAGTGCAATAGGCCAAAAAAGGCAGTTTGATTATAATATCACCTATGATTGTATTTAACAATTTTATATGCCAGCTAATGATAGAGTTGTTTTCTACTATCTCTCATTCACTTGGGAGATTTATAACTCTATGGGTTGGTCCTATTATCTTATGAAATACAGAGAGAAGACATGACTGAAGATCACTCTCTCAGAATGGATGTCCTAGAAACAAAGCCTGAGATAAGAAGTACCACATTCTTGGGCAAATCACTTGCTGAGGATAAACTTCCAAGATAAAGGGTAAGGCAATGAAGGACAAGGACGAAGCATGGGAAGAAGCAAACAAATACGGTTTTAGAAGTCTGGACTCGGCCTGATCTCAAGTGCTCTGATCACGGGTGAACTATCCAGGTTGTTCTCCCCACAGGTTGGCCTGTTTGCCCCACACCCCTACTTCCCAGCCCACTTCAATCGGACGCCAGTCACATGCTACCCACAGGAAAGGGGCCGCATGTCTCCAGACATCTCCACGTAAGACAGCTCCTGATAACTAAAGGATTCTCCTCCAGAAAACAGTTCAGCATGCACCATTAGCAGCCAGTCCTTTGACAAATGTGGTTGGAGCCACTACCCTGGAAAACGGGATCTGGAGAGGGCCCTAAAAGCGATGTCTATCGTCACATAGCTCGTGTGTGGATGAGGGAAGAAAGACAAAGAGTCTCTGCTGACTGGTTCAAAACCAGTTGGTCCACTTCCTGCACCCCCTAAATGCTCCTACCCAGTGAGCCACGTATACACGGACTTTAGGTTTTACCTGCCTCATCTCACTGAATTTTCCCCCAAATAGAGTGAAGTACCCACCCATTTTTATGGAAAAGGAAAGAAGGCTCTGAGAATTTGAACCTCCCAGGCCACGTGACCAGTACCTGGGTTCACACCCTAGTCCTCTGGCTCTAACTGCTCATTCCTCCTCGTTTATCTAATTCAGGAATTTGGACAAAATAAAGATCTTGCTGTCAAGGTGAAGAGCCCAAGGTACTTCTAACATCAAAATACTTCCGCAGAGCAATTAAAGCAGATGCCATCTGAAACCCTGGTCCTCTACTTGCTCCCATTGCGGGGAGCTCTGGTCTGGGCTTCAGCGCAAGCTCAGGGGTCCTCAGTGAGTTTCTCCCAGTAGGAGCATATTTTCCTGCTTTCCTAGTGCATCGAGTCGCAAGCACTTTGGCTTGAAGGTCGCCTTGCAGATATCCATCCTGCTGTCTGTCCCGCCTCACAGCCTGGTGCCTGTAACAGCCACCTCAGATTCTGCCTCCTCAGCAGAGACTCATGCTTTACTGCTTTCTCCCCTTACACACAATTGGCTGTACACAAAATATCAGAATTAGGACATTAAAGAAAACCTCCAGAACCAGCAATGGTTCTGTCTTCACAGGCCAACTTTTTAATCTTTACACTTCAGTTTCCTCTTCTGTAAAATCGGCGTGCAATCTCCTACTTTGAATTGTTCTGTGGGTTAGAAGCAACATATTTAAAATACCAAGCACTTAGCAGGTGTGCAATAATTGATAGTTATTTTTATGCAACAGAAACACCTGCTTAAGAGCAGAAGACACATGGGTGCCTGCCAAGCAAGCCCCCCACATCCCACCCTTGCAAAGCAGCCGTCCAGACCCAAGTGCCTGACAGGCAGTGGCTGTTCAGCGCTAGCCCATCGGGCCTGCCTGCCGGACACGGTCGTCTTCCTCCTGCTCATCGCCCCTGATGGCTCACGCTATCCATACCCAGGATAACCTGCCCTGGCCCAGCAACACCATCGCCTCCTGTGAGCAGGCCCCATGGCCATTCCTCCACGAAGCCTTCCTGGACAAAGGCAGCAGACTGCAAGCCGAGGGATCCTGGTCAGAGCTCTCTGTGACCTTTTGGAAGATTCTTCACCTCTTACTATTTCTGAAGTAATATTCTGGGAAGAGTCTGTGCTATGTCTTTCCTTCGTCATTCTAGATGGTCACTGTCCTAGTCACTGGACAACTCTGACCTCAGAGTGATCAATAACCCTTTCTTCCTTCTAAACAAATGACTTGCACACGTGATCATCTTTTTTTCTTTTCTTTTCTTTTCGTGGTGCTAAGGATTGAATCTAGGGCTTCTGCACCGAGCTACCTCCCAACCCCATTTCATTATTATTTTTTTAAATTTTGAGACAGTCTTGTTAAAAGACTCAAACTCGATCTCCTCCAGACTCAGAGTACCAGGACTTCAGGCAGCACTACCAAGCCTGGCTGTGACAATCTCTCACTGTCTGTTTCCGCCTCTCCATGACACGGCCACTTGGTCCATCCCAAGAATGTAGCTGGATTCATATCAGGCTGTGCCACGCAGCTACCCTGCCCAGTCTGCACACAGTGCAATGTGATTTCCAGTCCCCTCACAGTCCCTTTTTGCTTTTTTAATAAGATATAGAACAAACAGTTAGTGACTATGATTGCCTGTTGCACTTTCTTTCTTTTTCTTCTTGCAGAATTTACAGCATCTTTGGCACAGAGTAGGGATTTGAAAAAAAACCCAACAACGTTAAAGAAATGTAGTGGCCTCTTGCTCCATCCTGATAGGCATCAGGCAGGCTGAGCCCTGGCCTCTTGTGGTCTGCTTCTCCCTTAGGCTGAGCAAGAGTCTCCCAGGCCAGAAGGAGCAAGGCAGACTGTGCTCAGAGGCACATCATCGCCTTTCCTGAGCTAGCCAATTTCCAGGCTGCATGCTGACAGCCGCAGAGTGCTAACAGGATTTCAGCACTATCTGATTCCTGCAGGAAGGAGGGGCAGGTGCTGCTCCGATTCAGGAGGATCAAGTGTGGTGCACCTTCTGATTCCATAGTCAGGCTTTGGTCAGCTGCTGTCAGATGCCTCTCTGGAAGGACCCACCTGAGTTGGGGCAGGAGCCTCACTCCTGGTTGCTAACTGTCTTTATTAATAGAATTGGTGTTAGGCATGTTCAGTGTTACAGTTTGGATCTAGAATATCCCCCAAAGGACACACGGGTTCGGAGGTGCACATTTGGAAGGCGATTGGATGGTGGGAGCGCTGTGCTCATCAGTGGATTCATCCAGGGATGAATTCACAGCTAAATGTGCATTTAGAAAGTGGGGCTCGTTGCAAGAGCTGAGTCACTGGGGTTGTGCCTCTGGAGGGTGTATCTCCCTCCACGGGTCCTCCCTTCTCGCTCTGCTTCCTGGCTGCTGTGAGGTGAGCAGCTTCTCTCTGCCTGCCTTTCCAGGGAGCTATTTCTGTCTCGGAGCCAGTCAACAATGGACTGAATCGGCTGAACCATGAGCCAAATAAAATCCCTCCTCCTTTAAATTGTGGGTGTCGGTATTGTGTCTTAGCAAGAAGAAACTTGACTAACACTCTCGGGAAGGAACAAATGCCACCTGGCTCCCAAGTTGCTGCATTTTGGCCCTACCAGAATAGGTCGGGGGCTAACGTAGCACCATCTGAGTAGTGCAGTGCTCAGATGAGACCTGAATAGCTGGAGAGAGGTCTGAAGCCCTTGTACCTTCCCAGTGACCAGCTGGGGTGACACCAAAAGCGAATGAATTGATATTGTCTCTGAGATGCCCCATCTTCTCCCCATGGTAGACATGCATACATATTCCCTTAGTCAAGACTCTGTACTCCTAAGTCATCAGGGAATTAAATTTTTATCCAATGATTATTTTATACTGGGTCACCTCAAAGTCATCAACTATGCCAGCTCTAGCAGCTCCATCATGTCCCTAGCTCTGGACCTGTTTTCTTCCATTCATACTCCTCACCCCTGGCTGAGAAGGTCCAACCCTGTTAGAGCACAAGAACTCAAAAGTGGTATGAGAAAACATCCTCTTTCTGGCATCCAAGATTCCTCTTGGACTGTCCTTTCATTTACCACATTTTTGAGCAGCCTTTGAAATGTGATTTGACTTTTCTTGGCTCTTTCATTCTTTAGCTCTTAAGTGAGTATGATGCGAGCGAGCTCCCATGATGTGCTGCAGAGGGAAGCACACTGCATATTGCAAAGTACCCTGTCCACCGAAGTCTGCTACAAGGATCTCTGCCCCTCCCCATGGGGAGATGGTGTGTTAAGGACAACCTTAATGGGCTCTAAAGGGGAAGCGTTCTCCCCGCAATGCCTGGGGTGGAGCGTGGGCCATGCGGGAGGTCAAGACAGGCTGAGGCTGCTGAAATACAACCAAGGTGACTCACTTCCCTGACAAGGCTGCTGAGAACATGCAGCCTTCTTCCTGTCCTTCCTCCAGCTCCCGCACACCTCTGAGGATGGAAGGTTTTTGGCAACAGGGCAGAAAAGTCAGGTCAAGTCAGGAAAACCTGTTTCTGACCCTGAGCTTTTCCTTTGGAGTTTAGAAACATCTGGGTAGAAATGAATGAATAAATAACCTATGCTTTGGCTGCAAAAGGGTTTCAAGTCCTGCCTTATAGTCAATGTGACCTTGGGCAAATTCCTCATGTTCTTGTGCCTCCTTCTTCCTCTTTGAACTTGCCACAATAATTCCTTCACCCTGAGTTTGCTTGTGGGAAATTTCAGTGAGATCTTAGGTGTAGGAGACAATCATAATGCCTACTTCTCTTCCCTAAGTATAAACTATGACAGGAAATGGTTTTGTTTTGCTTGCTTCTATTTTCTTTCTCATTGTAATGAATGCTTTATTTTCATAAGACAAAAATCCCAATGTATGCAATTGTACAAGGCAGCCTGATTGAGAAGTTAAAGAGAAAGCTGAAGGTTGGGTGGGCTTAGGTGACCTGTCTCCCCAGCAAGGTGGCTGGGCAGGGGCCGAAATGAAACTCCCTTTGGGGTGCAGGTGCCAAGCTGTCTATGCTTTGCTCTCCACTTGCCCTTTTCACTTCTTAACTTTAACTCTCGTGAGCTGAAAATGTCTTTCACATTCAGGAATCCAAACTCAGAGTTCATTTGAAACATACACATACTGTACATACATGTCAACGAATGTGGGATCTATGTTCATAAATGCATATTGATCTTTTGGGAAATAAATTCTCAGACTAAGCAAAGGTTATAAAGATTGTCTTTTCTGTCAGCTTTTCACAAAATCTAAAAGACGGAGACAAACACAGATTTTGCAACTTCTGCTCTCTATCCTAAGTGGCTTTCTGGAAGTCAGCTGCTGCCTGGGCAAAGTATGCAAACCCAAGATCATTTTGAAAGCCAAGGGTTTAATCTTGCTGACTGTAGGTTTTGCTCATTACGGAGATCAGAACTATACGCAAATATTTTTGGAGGCAAAGTTAGATCACAGAGAACTTCTTGCTCTGTATCTGCTTCCCATTTTTTTTTTTTTTTTTTGTGGTGCCGGGGATCGAACTCAGGCCCTTGTGCTTGCGAGGCAAGCACTCTAATCACTGAGCTAAATCCCCAGCCCTGCTTCCCATTCTTAATATCTCCTTAAGCACCTGGAATTTTCACAAAGGGTTAAAAGCCACATTCTGGATTTTACTGGGAATGCGCAAAACTGTCGCTGCCAAAAATAACAAGGAATTTCAAGGAAGATAAATCTTCCAACGAAAGTAAAAAATAAATCTGATGACCGCAGCGAGACATTAAAAATTTAAAAAGCATCGCAGAAAGGAGAGGAGGGAGAGAGGACCATAATAGCCATGAAAAACATCTTCCTTTTAAGTAACAAAAGAAAATAGATACTGTAGTAAGTGCAACACAGCCAGCTATTTTGAGTTGGGGGCAAGATAATTATATTCAAAAAAAGACAGCATCTCCAGAAAAATCTATTTTTTCCCCAGTGAAATAGTTTTTGTTCCTTCATATAGAGACATATATTACACAATGTTAACAACCATGAAAAAACAATACAAAATGCCCTCCGTTTAACAAGTAGAAAAATATAACTAGTATATATGGCAATTGTGAATCTAATACTGTACAGAAGTAATTTATGGATTTTACAAATAAATTATAGCTTAAATGCCCTTTTTAAAATTCTCTTCGCCCCCTAGATACACATCCGAAGTTACAATATAGGAAAGGCCCGGAGCTGCCTGGAGATCAGTGCCAGTCAAAGGTTCTGCCCACGAGTTCGAAGAATTTCTTATTTGGCTCATGGAAGTACTCGTGCAGTTTGTTGAGCAGTTTGGGATCCACCTGGGGGTGCACGCGGCCCTTGGACTCGTGCAAGCAGCGGTCCCGGCCACCGTCCCGCAGGCAGTAAAACCCCTTGGTCTTGTTGAAGTAGAAGTTCGAGGCGTTGATCTGCGGCGCCAGCTGCAGGAACCTCTCGACCTTCTGGATCTCGGGGAAGGGGTCCCTGATGAGGCGGTCGCCGTCCACGATGTGGATGCGGCGCAGCGGGAAGAAGCGCAGCCAGCTGCGCATGTGCAGGTGGTACAGGCTGCGGTTCAGCGCCTTGTACTCCGCGTTGAGCCGGCCGTCGCGCACCAGGAGCTGCTCGATGCACGGGTAGGGCTTGCGCTTCTGCAGGTGGTTGTGGAAGACCTGGGTGTAGTCGGACAGCACGCGCTCCGACGGGTCCCGCAGGATGAGCAGCAGCCGGACGGCCGGGTTCATGCGGTGCACGCGCTCAGGCACTTCGGGCGACGTGAAGTAGGCGGGCGTCTTCTCCACCGTGAGCTGGTGCGGGGCCGAGAGGGGCATCTGGCTCCGGTACCAGCCCAGGCCCTGGCTGTAGTGCTCCTCCCAGTCGAAGAAGTGCACCTCGTTCTCGGCGGCCGCCACGTCGGGGTGCAGGCTCAGCATCTCCAGCAGCGCGCGCGTGCCGCCCTTGCGCACCCCGATGATGATGGTCTGCGGCAGCTGCCGCGCCGAGCCGTTGGCGGCCGCGCCGTCCGGGCTGTCGTCCGCCAGGCTCCCGGCTCTCCGCAGCAGCGCCGGCGGGCTGGGCCCGGCGCCTCCGGGGCCGGCGGGGCGGGAAGGCGCCAGCCGGGGCTGGGCCGCCAGGAGCACCGCGCCCAGGAGCAGCACGGCCATGCTGGACACCGCGGTGGCTTCACTGGAGCTCGCGCGGCAGGGTCATGGAGCGCCGCGCAGGGAAGACCTCCGCTCAGGGCACACGGGCGTCGGTCTGCCAGTTACTGGGGAGGAAAGGGGGAGATGTTAGCCCCGAATAACACATGCTCATCCAGCGGGCAGCTGTAGTCCGGGACGCACTCACCCGCCTGGGCCTGTCTTACCTCCCTTATTCTCTTTAGTCTCTAAAGCAGGGGGGCGACAAATATTCTCTTTTTGTTGTTGTTTTGCGACAGGGTCCCTTTCTGTAAATCACACTGGTCTCCAACTCGTGGTCCTCCTGCCTCAGCTTCCCAAGTGCCGGGATTACATGTGTGCACCATCATGCCCAGCCAGGGCAAATGTTCTCTATAATTGCTTGAGAGTAAATATTTCAGGCTGAGAGGGACATGTGGTCTCTATGGAAACTCCAATTCCACCTGTGCTGTTACAGATCCAAGTCAGCCAGAGCCGACAGACAAAGGAAAGAGAGCGGTTGCGTTCCAATAAAACTTTGTTTACAGACCAACTATTTATATGCTTAGCTTTCTAGCTGCACAAAACTAGGGCCAGGTTTGGCCCTTCAGCCATGGTTGGACAACCCCTGCTCTAAAGCAAAAGGGTGGCACAGTCCTTCGGACCTCGGCAAGCATCCACGAAGTATCTGGCAGCCCCCGGCAGAGGGGCAGGCTGCTTTTGTACTCCACTTTTCCCCTGAGGTGCTCCTGATCTGACAGGGCCGATGAATTTGGATGGAAGAGCGAGTGATTGGTTCCAAGTCTTCATTCACCCAGCTTCCAACTCTGGCTGTGGCTCATTGGGGCAGTGTGCTTCCTAGCACCTAAACACGGGTTGGGACGATACTTGTGAGCAGATGAGATGCATCTCCCCCACCCCAAGTCCACCACAAGCCGCACAACCATCTTGGCTCATGGGGGAGAGTACGTGATTGCGGCCTAAGTGGTCGAGTTTCAGGGTGCAGCATATTGTAGCACGGATTTTGCAAAAGTTAACTGATGCAACTTCACTAAGACAGCAGCTCAGTGATGTCTCAGGACTGTGGGTTAGCAGGGTACTATGACAGCACATGTTCATTCACTTGCCTGAATCAACTGGGGAAGTCTTCCTAGTAGAAGAAATAATTAAAATGGGCCTAGAGGGATTCACAGGTCGAGGTTCCCGGAAAGAGCAGAAAGGCTTCCTGCGCACGAAGCTTTACTATTTATAAACTGGCTCACAGTTGACTCTTTCGATTGTCAGTACAACCCACATTGTAAAGTGGGAAGCAGGACAATTTTCGCCTTCACTTTACAGTGGACGGTCTTACCTCAGGATGAGCACTTAGTCCATTTCAGACTTTAGAGCTCGCGTTGGAAACTGCAAACACAGGGCTGACTTTCCAAACTTCCTCCCGTCTACCTAACCTCTATCCGAGATTGACCATATTTAGACAATAAAGTCCTTCAAACAAACAGGCACTGCTGACCCTGATGTCCGTGCTTCCCAGAGACAGGGACCGCACCGGTGCTCCCTAGCAGGGACTACACAACGACCTGCGCGTGACGCGCTCCTGCAAAGAAGGGCAGGAAGCCCTCGTATAAACTGCCCATCCGCAGCCATGAAAGGAAGCGCTAAGGACAGGCCCAGGGTGGGGACTTCAGGTTTACAAAGTCGACAAAAATGTTCTCCATCCAGAGCACTCTTCATCTTCCTCATAACTGCTTCAAAATTTACGTCTCAGTTTAAAACTTGCCAGAAGTGTGTAAACAGAACAAACTTCAGGCTTCTATATTGGGTTGACTGTATTGAAAAATAAATACTAAAAAGCAAGCAATTAACCAGATGGATACCTTTCAAGCACCATGGTACACGAGGAGAGGGGACTTGGAAGTCAGTGATAAAATTCTTTTGGAGGAAAAGTGGCCAAGCAAGACGTGGTTTTAGGTTGGTTCTGCTCAGAGTGGGGGTCAACTGGAAGTTCCAGAACATGTCAGTCAAATTTCATTTCCTTCCCAGGGCCTTATTCGCATTGACTAAAGGATGGGTTGGGCTGGCCTTTCGCACATGTGGGTGTGTGTGCACGTGCACACGCGGTTGGGCTGGGAGGTGAAGTGGGGAGAGGCCCTGACTTCACCCTGGCGCACTGCACTCTGAGTGCTGGCCGCTGTCTTCCTCACCTTAGAGTCCTACATCCAGGCTTGGGAAACAACAAGGCTGCAAAGGCCTCAGTGTCTACATGATGGGGCAGCGGCCAGGAGGGAAATGCATACTGGCCCACTGTTCTGCTCTTTCCACTTCAACATGAGCAATTCCGGTTAGCACAGTGCATGTCTGAGATTTCTCCCGAAAGGCGAATTAGGAGCAGACAGCAGAGGAGAAGCTAAATATAGTTTATCATTTACAAAAAAAGAGAGGGGGGGACTGGGCAGATAGTAGTTTGAATTCCTTGTTTCTATTTTAATACTTTCCAAAAATAAATTTACTGATGCCTAAACCTTTTACATTCCAAAAATATTTGAGGTATATGGGGAAAAATTAGCTAAAGTCTTATGGGCATGCATGACATATATTCTATATGACATGCATGTGTATGGGACTGTATGTCTGTGTGCATAGATATGTGCATATGTACATATATATAACACAAAACACGTTAATATATGTAGTACATTAATGTATGCAATATTTGTAGTGGCCATTGCGAGCCATCTTCTTTTTATAGTCTGATAATTTGGACTTTCTGGTTGCATAGCCAGAATTTCTGGAACTTTTAGTAACATTCTCAGAAAAGAAAAGATCCCGGAGTTCAGATGAACTTATCCATCAGCCGTCGGACCATCTTGGGCTTGACAAAGGACTTTGAAACACCAGCGGAAAAGACAGTCCTTTAGTCCTTGCCTTTCACTGCACCGGGAGGAAACCCCGAGCGACTTGCCCTCAGCGTGTAGAAACTTGGGTCTGGCACTTCCGAGTACCAAATTCTGAACCTGCAGTCTGGCTTCCAAGGAAACAGTCTTAGTGTAAATGATGACTGTTGTGGGTTCCCAAAGAAGAAAGACTCAGCTCAATGCATCTAGTGGTGACAGCTCCTTGGCCACCAAATGCAGGAGGAATTAACACACGGGGTGCAGAGGGGTGTCAATCCCCCCCTTCTCTTCTGTTCAGTAGACAGGTCAGAAGCTTTTGCTCAGGCTGTGGAGTGGCAGTCCAGCTTCTGGTGCTGACTTTAGTCATAGTGACACAGCCTCTCCTAGCCTCAGTTTACTCATCTGTAGAGTGGAAGTATTTCCACCTGCCTCAAAGAGTTCCTTGAGACTTAGATGAAACAGTATGTATCTGGGTTTTGAGCGCATTTGAATTTTCCAGGGGCCGCATTAAAAACACTGTAACCCAGTATATCCAAACTGTTCATCGCTCCAGCATATACTCGATACACAAACGTAGTGAGATAGCTGGCGTTGCACCACGCCTAGCGAGTCCAGTATGTGTGTATGTCTGCTTTCAGCACGGCTCCCACCCCCACGTGGCCTTGGGGCTAAGGTGCTCGGGACAGGCAGACAGCACTGATACAGTCACAGGTTTTCACCGAAGGCCCCTTTTTAACTTTTAAAAAAAATGTTTCTTCTTCCGCAGTACTGGGGACTGAACCGGGCCTTCACACTGAGCTACTTTCCCGCTTTCCCAGTCTATTTCTGTTTTAAAGACAGAGTCTCCCTAAGTCACTCCATTGCCCAGGTTGGGCTCTAACGTACAATGCTCTCCTGCTTCCACCTCCCAGAGAGCTAGCGCTGCAGGAGAGCACCTCCTGTCCAGTGCGGAAAGCGCTCTCTTCATGTCAAGGTCCCTTCCCCACCCACAGAGGAGATCCCAAGCAGGAAAACGACCAGGAAGGCAAGTTTGAACTTGCAGGCAGCACAAATAAACTCTTTATTTTCCCTCGCGGTAAATTCATTCCTCTCCTACAAGAAAAGAACCAGGTAACGCTGAACACATGTAACCTCAGGGCAGTCTGGAGCCCACAACTGTCAGGACTGTGGACCTAGAGTGCCCCCGGACCCTGGAGCCAGGTCTTGTCCTGGGCAGCAACAGTGACTGTGCCCCCTTCTGTGACGCCTGCTGCTTTGCCTACCAAGCTGGCTGCATCCTCTCGGGAACCCTCCAGACAACCAGCCTGACTGTTGCACAGGAAGCACAGGAATGCAGTGCTGGGTCTGCCAACCCAGTGGCAGAGCGAGGATTTGAACTCGGTCTCATCAGGCAAAGCCGGGGCCTCCACTTTCCCTCCTTGGCAAAGCCTGAGTAAGTGTGCAAGTAGGGACCAGGCCTGTGGCCGATTCTTAACCAAGATGGCCTGTGTCTGGTTTTCGGTAACTGGGCCCCTTGGTCTGATTCTTCAGCCCTGTGGAACATTCATTCCTGGCACCAATTCCTGAATGAGGCACAGGAATTCTCCCGATTAGCTACAATAGGCAGACTGACCCCTCTTCCCTTTGTAGAGGGCTAATAGGTTCCAAAGAGAGACGCAACCACCTCTCACCAGGAGGCTGGTTTCTGGGCACTGCAGGGCCAGACAGAGGTGGCCACAAATTCAAAAGATAGCATCTGCCGGGTCAGTGATGGTGTCTTTGGGCCCCACCAGGAAGCTGCTGACCACATGACAGGCAGAAGAACCCAAGGAAGAGGCCACAGAATTTTCCAGAAGGGAGCTTCTCTTGAGCTTGAAAACTCCTTCCAGGCTGCGGAACTCCTAGAATCAAACCCACCTGCCCCTCGGGCCTCAATGTGCACCATCAGCCATGCTCAGCCTCACTCACTTTTCTGTCCCTTCAGATACCCAGGGTCCTCCCACCTCTGCGCCTGGGGATTGCTGCTTTCTGCTTCCAGGACGCTGTGCCCCGGCTTTGCCAGACTGGGTGTTTCTTGTCAGTTGGATGTTATTTCAAATACCAGCTTTCCCTAGAGCAGGAGCCCACCGTGTCCTCTCTAAGCACGTTCTGTCACATAGTCTCATTTTGCAGAGCACATAGACGGTGCATGTTTACTGTCCATCTGGCCATCTAACAATGCACACCATTGAGCCTCCTTGTTGGTGTCTTGTCTTCTCCCCGCTGCACCCCCAGAGCCTGGCATGACTGACTTCCAGCACATGATAGGTACAAGAGACCCTATTTGCACCACAGACTTGTCAAATGTAGGAAGTCAGGCCAGTGGCTGGGACTTGCTGGGAGAAGCCTTTAAATTAGGAAAAAAAGAAACTTATTTTGTCTTTGAAAAAGGCTTCGTCAAAAGGTAATCTTCAATCCTCAGAAGTTCTAGCAGAGACCAGATACTGAAAGGGGGTACTCAGCATTTCTAAAGGTGGTTGGACAAGATCACCTGAAAGTCTAGAAAATATTTTAATGAAAAAGGAGGGGAAGCTATGAAATAACCCTTCAAAAATATTTTAATTTTCTCTTTAAGTCTCCTGATTACATAATTCACACCTTGACCTAGATTTCAAATGTAATTAACTATAATATATTCTCTCAGTCTCAACACTGGAAGATATTCATGGATCAAATGAAGTAACTAGAATATTTCACAAGAGGTAAATAGCACACATCAGGGACAGTGATGTCTGCCATCCCTCTGTCCACAGGACACAGTCACGGCCTTCGCCGAGTGCTGGGAACACAACTGGAACCAGCGAGAGCCTCCTCCAAGGTAGCATGGATGATCAGACGCCTGGCCACAAGCAGTTTATGGCTTTAACAGAAGAGATGAGAAAGAGGACATTGCCTGCCGAGCACCCACCGTGTAGCAGGCAGTAAGCGCTTGTGTATAAATTACCTCTTCTAAGACGTGCAACACTACTGAGAGGTGGTTGTTTTCATTTTCTTTTATATTTGTAAGCAAGGTAAAGGTGCTGAAAAGTCATGGGAAAGAGGCAAAGAAGCTTTGGTAATCAGACAGATCCACGCTGGAATTCTTGTAGCTAACTGACCCCAGATAAATTTCTTCTCTCTTAGGGCCTCAGGGTGGCAATTTACAAAATAAGCTTAAACGTACAACATATAAGTGACATCATGATTAAAGAAGATCACACATGCTAAATACACAGCACAGTATCTAGCACCCAGTAGACAGTCAACCAACAGTAATGGCCTGCCTTCGTCCTCACGAAAGACGCATACACACGCTGTTAGGGTTAAATGACCTTCCCAAGATTCCAGCACCAGGAAGTACTGTATCAAAACCCAAATCCCACGGACCATCTCCAGAGCTCTTTGTGTGCTTTTTCTCCTTTGAACGCAGCCACTTCCCCACGGGCAGAGGGGTGCATTCCGGGCAGAGGGAGGAACTTGTGCAAAAGCATGATAAGATAGCAGAAAGCATGAGACCCATCACACTGTTATGCCAAAGCTGTTCTTTCCGGGCATCCCAAAGTATCGAGTGATTTAATTTTTTGGGTCATGACAGTTTGAACAACAGAATTGTCATTTTTTTTTTTATGCAGCTGAAATTCTGAGTAATCAAAAGTGCAAGATTATTTGCTTATCTTTTAGAGTCAAAAAATGTCTTCACATTCATCTTTGCACAAGTATTTACTAGCCTATTGCTTGGTGTCAAATTTCCATCCACTGTAGGTCATTTTGGAAACCAAGAAACAGGAAACAGATCTAACTCTCACCTGTCAGCCTGTGAAGGGACACTGGCGTTTCAAGACCTGCATAAATATTTCTTTTCTCGAAAGTGCCTGTACATACAGGACACTCCAGCAAACAGCGACATACACTGAGGTTCAGTCTCATGGCAATTGCTGTGAAACGGGATGGGGTGGGAAGAGTGCAAGGTAGAGGGGAACAGAGGTCAGTCGCACAATGTTAGTCAGGTTCCTGGGACCACATTTACCGTGTGAGGAAAACAGAAGTATGATGGGCTCCATTTTCCCACTGAAAAAGATGAAGACTCTTGGGAGGGAGCTCTTCCTGGTATTCTACGCCTCCTTCAGCAATGCTAGGAAGCCCACATTGGCAAAGGTTAGCTGGATAAGAAACACAGCACTGCAGGGCCAAAGGGAGGAGAGGCCTGTGCAGCCAAGAAAGAAGGGGACATGCCCTTGCAGGAGCAGGAATGGGGACCAGAGATTTACATCTCCATGTCATCTTCCAGCCTCTGAGTGATCCGTGGCAAAATGAGAATGGTGAATGAAGCCTGCTCCATAGGGCAGCCTGACTCCAACCTACAAAACATTGTTCTCCACACTGGGCAGGAGACGAGACCCAAGAATTCAAACAAACAATTCAGAGGGAGGCGCCTCTTGCTTTCCTCCTAGGAGTTCAGGGTGCACATTACAATCACCAGGCACAGTGTTTCCAAGCAGGATACGCACACAATCCCCCTGGAGATCTAATTCAAAAGGCTGATTTCATTGAGGGGGTCTGGGGAGAGGCCTTGGAATCTGCATTCCTAAGTTTTCAGGGGAGCCTATCTACCCACCTAACGTCCTTGGGATGAGTTGGAACATGGATACTCACTCAGATGCTTACTATCTTGGCCTGTAGAAGGGGTGCTCTTTTTTTGTTTGTTTCCTACTAAGGTTGGGATTGTTTTTAATTCCAGGATTAAAAACAAGTGACAATTGTGGCAGACAACAAAGGGAGAATGAGTCTGGTCACTGAGGTGGTATTATGGGAGGAAGGACGTAGAGAGAGGATGCTACAATTAACAGAACATTGAGAGCCAAATATGCAGGCTCAGATCTCAACTCTGTAATTTAAAATCCACAAAACAGCCTCAACACTCAAAGCCTGGGCTCAAACACCCTGGCCCTATAGATTTATTCCAAGGATTAAATAAAAGAGCATATCCAAATACTTAGGCTATTGCCACATTGTCTGGCCCATGGCAAGACTTCAAATCATGGTAGTTATTTTTGTCCCTAAAAAAGGAAAATGCTGAATGGTATAAATGGGATTCAAGGATGATAATTAGTCAAACGCATTTGTTCACAACCCAGAGTACTGCAGTGACTCAACCAGACAGAGGCTCCAGGAAGAAGGGAAGCGACACACAGAAATGAAGCGGGCTCTGTGTCTGTGGAAGGGCGCGAGGTGGGTCCTTCATCTGTCCCCCCGGAACACATGATGAGCACAGGTGTGTGCCCCGGTGAGCCACAGCCAGGGAGGTGGCACTGCTCCTTCTCTACAAAGTGCTTTATCGCCGTTGCTGGGCGCAGAAGGCAGCGGTGACCTAAATAAATCCTTCATTAGATTCAGAAACGCATTGGCACAGGCAGCGCGTGGCGGAGCTCCGTGACAGGAGGGCGGACAGGGCTTCTCCCATTACTTGGAGCAGCTGAGTAGAAACAGGCCCTGCTGCAGACAGGAGGTGGAAAACGTGCTGCCATGGCCCGCTGTGCTGTGTGTGGCTTTGGTCCTACCCCAGGTATGACTCAACCTCTGGCAGGTACCGTCTCAGCTGCAGGAGCTTGGTCGGCTGGGGCAGATGGCTGTCAATCAACGGATGAATCCCACGTGTTTCCCCAGAAATGGCCAGGAGAAGACACAAGGCACGAGAGGCAAAAGGGCCATGTGTCATCTTATTCTGTCTTATTATTTTGCAGAAAGAGAAACTGAGGTAGGCATAGAATGGGAACCCAAAAATCAAGCTGAGTAGGTTATGAACTGGGCAGGAGACCCAGGTCCCCGATTCACATGCCACCGGCCCAAATGCATGGAGAGCTGCACTTCTTCTTGGAGTAGGACTGGGGAGATTAGAACAATTTGCAGCTGGAAAATTATCCACACAAACCAAAGTGCATCAGTCTGAACCCGGACGGACAAAGGCAGAGGGAGGAGGTGTCTCACTTTTTGAGCCAGCCTATAATGGACTGTGCTTTTGTGCCCTCATATTCACTGTGTCATGATATTTGAAGGTGGAGGTTTCAGGAGGTGATTGGGTTTAGATGAGTTCATGTGGTCGTGGCCTAATGTGAAAGATTTGGTATCTTCCTAAAAGAGGAGAAGACCAGAGCTTGCTGCCCTTACCATGGAAAGAGCAAGAAGGCAGCCATCTGCACTCCAGGAAGAGAACCTCACCAGGAACTGAAGGTGCCCATCCTTGACCTCGGACTTCCAGCCTGCAGAACTGTAGGGAATAACTGCCCACTGTCAACCCCCTATTCTTGGTATTTGCTTACAGCAGCCCAGCTGACAAAGCCAGCAGAAGAGCAGCAGTGGAGAAGACGACTTTGGGAGCTCTTCTGACGTCAAGCATAGAAAGGCCTCCTCAATCCAGGAGCTGACATCGCACACGAAGCCAGCCGGTGGGTGGGGCCACAGCAAGCAGCCCCGCATGTACAGCATCTTCAGAGGTGGCTGCTGCAGGGTCTGGCAGATCTTGTTGGAGACCAAGGACCAGGGTGGGCTGGTCTTCATATTTCTCGAGCTTCAACTCTGGATTTTTGTGTGTTAAGTCCTGATTTTTATTAATATAATAAATGGATATTAGTTGCTAAGTAGGGAGAAGGAAAAAAATAGAAAAAATAGAAAGCAAGTCTGGCAGGATTGATGTTCAAGGTCTAAATGTGCCCAAAGGCGATCACCATTACAAGGTGTTCACAAAGTTCCTGAGGTTGCACTGAGTTCCTGGAGTTACAGAAATAATCTAGGTGCTGATCTCAAAGAGCAGAAGACCCATGTGGAAGGAGCCATGCACCAGGTTTCAGAGCGAGGCCCACAGGAGAGCCCCGGTGGCAGACCAGGGAGCACTAGCAGGCGGCCGCAGGAGAGGTGACATTCGTGCCCAGCGCTGTGTCCGAGGCCCATGGGCACAGGCCCTCCAGGGATGGTCTGCAGCAGCAGTGGCTGGGTGAGGTGTAAAGAGGCCTGGTCCAAGCCGGGCTCGCTGTGGGCCACACAGCTATGAGAGGTATTGAAGAAGACAAGGCTGCGGGAGCTGCAGTCCACCGCTTTGGAAACCCTGCTTTCCTTTGTTGTGGGACAGGAGACTGAACCCAGGGAATGCTGAGGAGCTTAGGAAACACAGAAGAACAAAAAGCAGGGTCCTCAACGTGAATGCTAGCAAAGCCGCTTCACTACAGACAGTTCCCACTTAAGGGGAAGTTAATGGAAAGTCTTGAAAACTTCTGAGGGATTTCTTTTTTGTTGCTGGGACTCAAACCCAGGGTCTCACACGTGTTAGGCATGTGCTCCACCACTGAGCCCAGAGATTTCTGAAGATGCGTGTGATTGGCTCATCACAGTTCGGTTAACAAAAATACTGAAGCAGCTTTTTGAGCATACATGTTTCGACTCACAATGGGGTGATGCCTTGATATGGCCATTGGAAATACTATAGCTTAAAAATGCACGGAACACATGTAACCAACAGAACGTCACAGCGTGCAGTGGAGTGCCGGCTGTTCCCCTGCACTCGAAGGACTGAGCTACAACTCCCTGCTGGCGCCCCGCAACTCAGACAGAGTTAAATCAAATATTGCTGGACCAGGAACAGCTCAAAATTCAAAATGTGGCCTCTACATATGCATATCCCTTTTGGACCATCCTAAAATTGAAAAACAGTTAAGCGAAACCATCCAAAGTCAGGCGTTGTGAGTACTGGCAGGACCCGTGAGATGAACCAGGAAGGGAGCAGAGACTAAGCTACGGAGCTCGGGAGCTGGCCTGGCACAATGACTAGGACACCACCACGGGTTTTGGTTTTTCACTGGCCATAGTTTTTTCTTTTTTGAATAAATGTGTTGCTGTTTATGTGATAACACTAATGAAAACAGTGCATGATTCTTTCCCATGCCCCCTACACACATACACACACCACTGACATTTCTGTCTCTTACCTAAAAAAAAACTAAAATGGTATCCAAGTTCAATATTTCTTTACTCAGATGCTTTGGATTCTAAATATGTAATTGGTGTCCTATTTGCCTCTGTTCAAGCTTCATTTTTAATCCATCTTTAATTTTTTTTTTTTTTCCTGAGACAGGTTCTCACTAAGTCACTAAACTGTCTAGGCTGAGCTCGAACTTGCAAGATCCCTGTCTCAGCCTCCCTGAGAGCTGGGATTACAGACATGCAACGCTCAAATACCCATAATAGATCTTCTTTAGGCAAGGGATACTTGCTCTATTATTTGGCTCATTTTGAAATATTTAAATGCCACGTAATCTATCCAGATTTCCCGCAATACTCAGATTTTACCTCAACATAACCTTCTCTGAAATCTTTTTTTTTTTTATTACAATTTCAGTATCTTCAGCTTATTTGGTACATGTCAAGTTAGATCGTCATGGGTCTTGCCATTCATTCTTTCTGAATGCTGACACGAAATGATTGATTTGTATTTTGTACATACAAGATGTATGTTATTTGTGCACAAGGCTGTAATCCCAGCACTCTCTGAGGCCAAGGCAGGGAGGTGGCAAGCTGGAGCCCAGCTTGGGTAACTTACCGGCAGCAAGGTTGGTGATACAACTCAGTGTAAAATCTTGCAAAGTTATTTGTTATTACATGAAGAATATATTTGAAACAAGTTGGCATCTAGGGGAGAAATTCTGGATTTACCAAGGTGGATTACTCTCAGAGGAGGGAGGCTGGTGGTTAAGCACATGAGTTTGAATCCTACCTCTGTGTGACCACACGTGAGCCCTGTGAAATGTGAGCCTTGTTTCTTGTGGGAAATGTGGGGGTGCACCAATAGGGGTGGGACTGTCCTGAGAACCAAAGGCAGTGTTAGGACAGCAAGGGCTGGCGAAAGGGCCTGCGGTGAGGAGACCCTCAGGGCACGCCAGCCTTGTCACAGACTTAATCCCAGCGCTGCAGCTGACAAGGGTTCCACTGAGGAAATCAAATCACTAACCCGACCTCAAGTACGTAAAAGGCGTCTTTGCAAGGTCTTCATCGTGCAAAGGGCCAGAGCAGGAGGAGGCCGGGTGCTGGGCCGGAAGTCGGGGAGTCAGGAGCTAGAACTCAGTCCAGATTTCCGCCCCGACTTCCTGTGACCTTGTGCTAGATGAAGAAATACTCTAAGCCTCTGTTACAAAGGAAATAATGCAGGAATAAACGCTAACATCTTAAAAGTACACAGAATTAAGAAACATAGCTGTCTTAGCAATTTTCCAAAATTCTGAACAAAATACTGACTTTTAAAGCTAAAAATTATCCACAAAACCCTGACACTTGTTCCAGCATCACTCTGACATTTCATATGTTAAAGATAGCAAAATATAACAGATTTCTGTTCTGCTAGATAGAGTCTTATTGCTGGAGAGATTTGGGGGAATGACATCACCTTTAACAGGGGGAGAAAAAGACTCTCTGCTTGGGTAGGGTCTCTCAAACTGTGCTTGCTACTCTCGCTCCATACAGATTCGATTTAGCACTCATTCAATGGCTATTAATGAAACCTAGGACCCAAGGAAGACGTAGATCAATCAGAAGAGGTAACAATCTATAAAGGATGCTTAGTCATTACAGAAACAAAATGAAATGAGGGGAGCGCTGCATTGTTATGTACATGCTGTGGTTTGAAGGTGTCTGCCAAAACCCAAGTAGGGCTAATTCTCAATGTAGTGGTCTTGGGAGGTGGAGCCGAAAGGGAGGTGTTTGGTTTTCACAGTTCCACATTCACCGACGGACGGATGCCCACCGTGAAGGGGCGCAGGCTAGCATCTGTTTCCTGCTTGCCTTTCTCTGGCCTATCCACACTTTTCCACGGCATGACTCAGCATGACGGCCCTCATCAGATGTCAGCACCTGCCTTTCGGTACAAAAACGATCAGTCCAAACATTTCTGTTCATACAGATCACTGAGTCTTAGGCATTTGGCTCCAGCAACAGAAGTGGACTAAGAAGGAACAGAATCTTTATTCCTCCACAATTCAGATGCTGAAATCTAATCCCTGTTGTGATGAGGTTGAGAGGTGGGAACCGGACTAGCTCATGAAGGTGACAACCTCATGATCACTGCCCTTAGGAAGAGGTCAGAGAGCCACCATGTGAAGACACCATGAGAACGTGGCAGTCTGCAACGAGCGAGCCCTCATCCAGACCCACCCAGACTGCAGAATTGTGAAAAAAGAAACTTCTGATGTTAGTTAGCCACCCAAATACAAGAAATATATAAAAGTTTCTCAGTGACTCCATTAGAAGGAGCAGGGACGAAGGGATTGTGCTTGTGGAGGGAGAAATCTCCCTCCTTCTGTCTCCACGGGGGCAGTTTACAGACCTTCTGGGCTGGAAGGAAGTGGCACACCCGAGGGCTTTTGTCTTCTGAGAAGAGGTATGAAAGTTCAGGAGTGCAGGCTGCGAGCGCAGCTCAGTGGCGGGGCCTGAGTCTGCACTGTGAGGCTCTGGGCTGAGTCCCCAGGACCCGCCCCCAAGTTTGGGAGGAAATGGAATTGCTCAGGACGACAAGGAAGGACTGAGAGCTGTCTCATGGGTCCAGCATCTTGGCTCTTGCCACATATAATGCTCAAGTACTTCCTAAGTAAACAGAAAAGCAACCTTCAAAGAATACCAGGAATGTGGAGAACATCAGATTATCAGACTAGAATATCTACAATTCAGTGTCTGGACCTGAATGGACACGCTGTGTATCGGCCACTAGGGAAATGGAGATAAAATGGACATCCAGTCTGTTCCTTCCCTCGAAGAATTCAAATCCACAAGGCACAGTGTGTGTGTGTGAGAGGCACAAAAATAAACAGATAAAAAGAAGGCTATTATAGAATATGGAGTAATGGACAGACACATACACAAATGAACCAGCTTTGTCTTACTAATGTGTGATGGGATCAGAAAAATTTAAAAGAGCTACATTTGGAAAAGGCTTGTTTTGTGTTTCAAAGTTAAAGAAAAGACAGTGTGAACATGAATTACCATCTGTTAGTGGCTGTTTTTTCCCCTAATTCTTAATAAATGAGGAGGGAGATCAGAGGCATTGGGAAGGGCAGGAAGGAGTCTGCCCACCGTGAGCTTCTGCAGGCTCCTCCATCTTCTGTAGTGTCCCAGGATCGGACAGGACCAAAGAGGCTTCACTCATGGAGCACCCGGGCTTGGGCCTGCGGTAGAGGAACCTGATGCACAGACACTGTGGTGTGTGTGACCACTGACGATGAGCTAAGGTTTGCAGACTTCCCGCTACACTTACACTCTCTCAAGGCCAGCGATGCATTAATGACGGTAACACTCGCAATTTTTCAAGCTAACTGATGATCCCATGAGAATGAATTTTGAGAAAAATCAAGGACATATCTGACTTCAATCCTCTTGGTCAGTCACCTTACTCTTTTGCTGCAACAACCACATTTATGCAGCCAAGAAGCTGGTATGAACACTTGAGCTTTCTGTTCCAGATCAGTGTCAAACTGGCAGATTCACTAGGTCCAATATGCCACAGAAAATGACTAGGTGAGATGGTTTGAGTAAGTGTCCCCCACAGTCTGTGCACTAAAAGCTTGTTCCCAAGACCACAGCACTAGTGGGAGGTGGTAGAGACTTAAGGAGGTGTGGCCTAGTAGGAGGTATTAGGTCACTGGGAAGTAGCCTCAAAGGGGGACTGTGGGACACTGGTGTCCCTCTCTCTCTGCTTCTCACCTGCCAGAAGGTATTCAGCTTCCTCTGCCACACACTCCTGACACGATGCACTGTCTTGTCACAGGCCCAAAAGCAATGGGCCAACTGAAATCTCTAAAACCATGAGCCAATATAAGCCTTTCCTCTTTTAAAGTTGATTGGCTCTGGCATTTTACCATAACCAAGGAAAACAGACTAACACAGTAGGTTGGATTCAAGTTAAATGAGGCTTTAAAGAGTATCTTGAGATTTTTGAATTGATTTTCCTTAGTTTTCCATCACTAGATTGATTCTAAGATTTCTTTTTACAATTATCATCTCCTTTCTCTCTTCCTACATGGTAAAATTAGCAAACTCAATGGTTCTTCAGGAGGTACCTGTCACTTGCCCAGACACAGTGGCCAGGCCTCCTACGTGCAGGGTTTGTGGGGCCCTGGCCAGCAGTATAGGATGAAAATGGGACCCCTGCCCAAGGAGCCCATGTGTAAGGGGAAAGGAGGCGATGGAAACAAACATGTCCAGCCTGTGTTAGTCAGCTTCTCTGCTTCTGGGATAAAATTCCTGACACCCACAAACTTAAAGGAGAAGGGACTTATTTTGGCTCAAAATTTTGGTGGTTTCAGTCCATGGTCTACCAGATCCAAGATAGAGATGGCATGGTAGAAGGGTCCATGGCAGCCAGGGAGCAGAGGGAGAAGGGAAGAGCTAAGGAGAAGACACCCTTCCATATCATGTCCCCAGTGACCCACCCCCAGCCAGGCTCCATCTCCTAACAGCACATTCAGGCAGGAACTCATCAACAGAGTAGTCCACAGATGAGTATAGTGCCCCCATGATCCAGTCACTTTCCAAACACGTAAGACTTCAGGACGGGATTTTAGATCTAAACTCTAACACAGTCCAGTGAAAGGAAAGAGACTATGGATTACATGCAACTTGAGCAATTAAAGGAGGTGGGGAAGAGAAAGTTTGGGATGTATTTCACAAAGTCACCCGAGGGACATTCAGGGGTCTGATAAGGACAAGAGCAAGGTTCAACATTATAAACGAAGCCCAGGGTTAAGTACATGAATAAGAAAATAGAGTTATGGGTTTAAATTGCCTTAGATTTAAATCCTGGCTCTTGAAAACACTTCTCTCCTCTCTGAGCCCCAAGCGGCCCATCAAGAAAAGGCACTCTGCTGACCCCCTTGGGTGGCCTAAAAATTAAATGAAACACTATTAAAAAAAAACCATGCTAGCCCACCTGGCAGAAGGTCAACTCTCAATAAACAGGAACTCAGAGATATTTGCTTCATCAACCATAACTTGGTGATATTAGCTTGCAGAGAAAAATGGAAGAACTATAATAGCAATAATTTAAGTTTTATAACAACTACTTTTGTCTGCTTAAATAATTGTCATAAGTAATGAAAGGAACTGCAGCATTCCAAAACCTGACAAGTTACAAAAAAAAGTCTTCAGTGAAAGTGTGAAAATTTTGCTGTACTGATGGCTGCACAGAGACAAATGACAAAGGAAAAGCAAAATAAAAAGTATA
The DNA here is from genome assembly GCA_004026905.1 of Hystrix cristata. Lineage (NCBI taxonomy): Eukaryota > Metazoa > Chordata > Mammalia > Rodentia > Hystricidae > Hystrix > Hystrix cristata. The sequence continues at coordinate 82,881 of PVJO010000837.1, forward strand.
ATGTAGCTCTTCATCTAGCATTTTTAAAGGATGGCTATTATGAGAGGGTTGGTGCCTTTATCAGAGAACCTTAAAGAACTATTCAAGTGAGGAAAGGCAGCAGGTGAGGACTATCTTAAACTCAAGGGCCGGTTGAAATCAGCAGGCCCAGTGGCCTTGGGACCAGAATGCATGGAGCGGTCCGGTGGCAACTCGGAGCCCCGTGCACCTCCCATGGCACTTGCGTGGCGTGGGAACCGACGCAGGGTCAGGAGCCAGCGCGAGTGGGCACCCCCGCGTGACTGAAGTGTCGGACATGCCGGGAACAGCCGTCTTCAGGCCCATGAGGCTGACACACTCAGAGATTTAATGAGCAATCTGCAGAAAGCACAGAATGCAGGTGCGCTGACCCTACCCGCAGGACAACTTCTTGGGTCATTTTAAATCACTTTTGAGGTGAGAAATGACAGCTGCCTGTCTGAACTCAGGAAATTCAAACCAAAAATCTAAAACATCAGCCTTCCCCTCAAAGACCAATATTTCTATTTATAATAACGGTGCTTTCAATCTATCATAACAGAACTTTCACTTCCCAGTTGCCATGACCACAGGTCCTTCCTTTTGCCACCTCAGTATATCAACACGCTTTTCACTGGGTGACCCTTCACCGACACCCTGGACTGGCCCGAAGAGTGTGTTGTCCTGCCCTCCAAGAGCCTTCTTCCAAGGGATCTGACCAAGTCAACAATTATAACCACGTCTCTGGCAGGAGGAGCAGCACTGTAGCAGCAAGGAAGAAGAGGGGTGGACTGAGATGAGCAGCCCGGCAGTACCTCCTCCCTGGGGCTGCTGGTCCCAGGCACATGGTGGCAGGCTGTTTTCAAGCGGCCTGGAAAGACAGAGAAGTGACTTCTTGGGCACTGCAGGTCCCGGGCCTGAGGGGAAGAGAGCAGGCACTGGGGCACCCAGCAGGATCTGACCCTTGCTTGTAGTTTCAGGTCAGTGATGAGACAAGTCTAGTCCCTTCCTCGTCACATGGTGGCGAGGAACTTCAATGAAGAAGCAAAGCACAGTCTGTCACATGCCTAGAAGAGAGATGAGGCAACCACCACAAGTATGGTGATTGCAATCAGTGGGGCGGTGGAAGAACAGGACGGCATCCAGATGGGCCTCAAAGAATGGTGCAGTCTGAACCTGATGGAAAACAGGAGAAGGTGGGGAGGTCCCAGCACAGGAAGCAGCAGGTAGGAAGCTCGGGAATGCCCACATCTCTGATCTATCAGGGGAACATGGGGCGGGGGCCCCCTGGTCAGAGTATGAGGTATGAATACGGAACAGAGCAGGATGAGGGACGATGCTTGAAGGATCAGAATCTAAGTGCTGAGCTGCAGAACTCGAAGTTCAGCAGTTTTACTGTGAGAAAAAGAACAGCAACAGAAGGGCTAGCTCATAAGCACCCACTATGAGCACTAAATGGTCTAAGTTAATTCAATGCATTATCATTAAAATTAGCATGAAATGCACTATTGCATCTAACCCTGATGACTCAGTCAAATGGAGTATATATTGGGCTCCTGCTTTTCTCATCCAACAATTATTTCTTGAGTGCCAACAGTCTGTCAGGCATTCGTTCAGGTTGGCTCCAGGCTGGGTGACTCATTCTAGACAAATTCCCCAACCGACTACAATTCCTGGAATAGGTTTAACATTAAATAAATGAGTGTATAAAAAATGAACAAATAAAAAGTCATGAAAGTATCCCTGAAGTTTATGGTGAATATTAACTTGTCCAAGGTGAAGCCATGTGGCTGGGACAAGCGCTCTTCTTGGGTCCAAAGTCTTGCACTTAGACACAGGTGCCATAAACGGCATTCTGGAAAGAGCAGGGATCTGATCATATTTGGATTTTGCAAAGACTGTTCACGTTATCTTAGAGAAATACTGCAGATTGCAAATGGTTGCAAAAGTTACAGAGCTGGGGAGGGACGAAAAAAGGAAAACCTGAAGCATACAAGATTTGTATTTCAGCTGAGGAAAGCAATAAAAAAGAAATTATGAAGCACAGCAGGATCAATCACCAACTGCATTGTACAAATGTAAGTGTAATAGTTCCTCAAAGGCAAGAGGAATCAGTTCAGGATTACCACGTTGCATTAATTTTCCTTTTTCATTGTTTCAAGTGTTTTTGTGCCTCAGTTTCCTATTCTGTATCATTATTTTTTAATCTTTGATCATGTGACCCAGTTTTTGGCTAAGGGGACTTAAAAAGAACATTTTCTGGGGGCTGTGGAGGAAGATTTCCTTCCCTGGTTCAAAGAGAGAACCATAACTTACTCTCTGCTTTCTTTGCCACCAGAGTGATGAGCAGTCCTGTTGGGGGACCCGGTGACCTTTCACAACCTGAGGACAGACCCAGCCAGAAGGGACAAGTGGACAAATGGCGACAAGCAGTTAGATCCATGATGGTGCTCTTGACCTGCTTGTCAATCAAAATCAGGCTTTCTAGTAAGAAAAAAAAAAAATTGTAATGACTATTACATGCCACTATATAGACATTTACTATGTACCAGGCTCTGAGATGGGTGCTTTGGATACATTATAAAATACCGTTCTCTCAGAAAAGTCCACTAAGAAGTGTAATTCCATTTTACAGATAAAGTAATCCAGCTTCATAGAAGCAAAATCATTTCCTCAGTGTGAAATACATCAAGGAATACGGTTCTTTCCTGATCAGGGTGCTTAGTCACCATGAAAGGCAAACTGCTGGGGGGGTGGGCAGAGCTGCGACACCAGGGGTGATCCTCCCTCAAGGAGCAACTGGTGGAGGTAAACCCATCACCCCAGAAGCAAGCGGTTCACATGGTGCATGAAGACGGAGCTCTGAGACAGGAGGGAGCCGGGGTGCCCAGCGTCTCCCAGGGAGGCGCCAACAGAGGAGACGCCGCCTGCCTGAGATTCTCCCTCTTAAGAGCTACATTTCAACAAGTAGACGTTTAAAAGCAAACCAAGGCAACTCGCACACAGTCGGCCGACCACTAGGGGCAGGGCGGTCAGTCCTTCCACAAGGTGGCACTCAGTCCCCCGCATTCAGCTGTTGCCTGAGACTTCAGGCTCTCACAACAGGGAGGATGGCGCATGCTTCTCTATTTATATCACAATTCGTCTTTTATTTAGTCTGACAATTACACCTTTTGTACCTTTCCCTCGGATTCCAGGGCATCGTGTTGGGGTGCTGAGAAACTCTGAGATAGGCGAGGGAAATGGTATTCATCCAAAGGACCACACTGGGGTTTATCTGGGGCTTGCTGAAGACTGCTTCAGTCACAGAATGTCACTGGGCTCCTTGCCTTCCGAGTCCTTTGGCCTGCTTCTCATGGGCTTCTGTCCTTTCTCATCTTTTCTTCTCTTTCTGTGTGTCCCGCCTGCCTTCTCTCCCTTCTCCCTTTCCCTCCTGTACTTGGTGACTCCATTCAGTCCTTCCTTCACTGAGAGGGGGTCTCACTATGCTGCCCAGACAGGCTGGCCTTGAACCCACGATTCTGCCCCCTCAGACTCCTGAGCAGCTGGGATTCCTGGTGTGCACTGCTGCACGCAGATCCCTCTCTGTCCTCCCTCTACCCTCCCCTTCCACACTTCTGCATTGCTGTTTCTGATCTGTTGACCCTGGAAGTGGATACAAAGGTTCGCCTGAGTTATCTAATTTAAAACTGAAGGAATGCAGGGCAAAGAACCGAAATACTCTCCTGTAAATAGGAGGTAAGAACTGCAGTTCTTGGTCTGTGGGACACAGCATTGTTCTTGTTTTCTCGGGTTATCTTAGTCATCGCATCTCTCTATTTTTCTTTTACTGCTATGAGCCAGGCACTGTGTATGCACTTGACATAATTTATTTGCTTTATTGAGCATTAAGCAAGCCTCTCCTACACTTTTAAGCAGGCCCACTTTCCAAGGGTGGAGACTGAGGTTAGTGGCATGAAGTAACTCACTTCCTGTGGCCTGGCTAAGAAGAAACCAGCTGGAATCTAACCAGGTCTGTCAAGCTGGCTGAGACTTCATTTTAACTAGAGGCTGTTCTGCCTTTTTTCTGGTCCATATTCCAAAGAAACACGTTGCTAGCAAGCAGTTTAGGTTAAATGAGGAGTTATTAATATTATATGCGACAGAAAGTGGTTATTTCAACAAGAGCAATACCTCACTATTGAAGAAGCCATAAAACTCTGCTTTGGAAACTACACATGCAACAAAATTCTTCTTAATTTAATTCCCCACCAGGTTATTACCTGAAATGGAGACACAACATTTTCACAGCCATCCTGAGAACAACATGCCGCGGCAATCTGGAAAAGGTTTCGGACTCAATTTACAACCCGAGGTCATCCACTTGGGGGCAGAGAGTCTGAAAGGCCCTCTAACAGTTTATTAGGTTTGGACTCATCTGACGCAGCAGCAATTTCAGGTGTGAGTCTTCAAAGCACAACACGTCCCTCCCGTGCGCTCAGTGGAGACCTGTGTGGGCGCGGCCTTTCTAATGCCAGGCCTACAGTAACAAGCGTGGAGCAATGTTTTTATTTAATAAGGTGCAGCTTTGCTGGACCCAGCGCCACCCTGCTGGCCTCACAGGCTGAAATACCTTCTTCCCAGCGTGTGGAGAATAATCTGGCTCATGATTTCAAACCCAGGACAGAAGCTGGCTCATTTACGAAGTGCACAGTGGGTTCTGTTGTGCTCCTTTTAGCAAATAAATAAGCTCTCTTTGGTTTGACTGCTCTGTTGCTTAACTCACTAGGGAAAATAAATCCTCCCTTTCATATTGGACCATTCCCGCCAGGCAAAATCATTTCACCTTTGAGATTACAGTGTTTTCTTTTTTCTAACTTCCTGTGGTTCTAAAACTTTCAGGAAAGTAATCTCACCCAACAGTTACCAGAATAAGGATATAAGTATTATATATATGTGTGTGTGTGTGTGTATATTTTATATATACATATTTGTACAAGGTGCCCATTTAAATTTAAATTCCAGACAAACAATATATAAGTTACATTAATCCGGGTCTCGGTCATGCTAAGCTTATACCTCCAGCCAACACTGAGTAATGTGTTTAGGATTTAGTATCTAGGACATACCTAAAACATTTGTGGCTTATCTGAAATTGAAACCGAATTAGGTGTCCTATATTTTTATTTGCTACACCTAGCAACTTCACATAAGAAACAGAAGAAGAAGATTGTTTCCATGGATCCCTGTGCCAGGCTCGTGAGAACATTGAGAAAACAAAGGCCCAGGAGACCCATCCATGTTTCCCTGGGTGTAATGGCCTGTGCCTATAATCGTACCATTCTAGGAGGCCGAGGCAAAAGAATCACAAGTTCCTGGGCGCAAGAACACAATCTGGGCAAGTTACTGACATACTAAGACCCTTTTTTCAAAAGGGGAGGGAGGCCGGACTCCAAAACCAAATCATAGCAATCTGTAACTTACACCCCGTCCCTCCCTCCTGCCCAGAAAGCTGGGAAAGATGTGGTTTGAGAAGCAATCTGAGTAAAGTGCAAGCTCTCACTCCGTGCTGCTAAAGTATTTATTTTTCCAAGCTAGGCAAGCACGCCTTTTCATCCCAGCTGCATCTGCAATCACCTTTCTCTCACTGTATTTTAACTGCTGATATAGGACTTCGATTTACTCTAGTAAAGTGAAGAATGAAGACCTTTACATAAAACAACCTACTTCAGGGTGTGCGTGTACCAAATCTGCAGACATTCTAGGAGAAATTCGACAAGACCTAAACTGCTGAAATGGAAGTTCTTGACAGATAAAAGAAGATGTGAATGTTTTAAATCTAAATGTATTTCTTCACCTATAGAAAAATGTGGGCTACTCAGTCCTCCAGGAATTTAACAACCGCCACCTTGAGCCCTCTGCTCGACACAGGTAGGGAAGCTGTAGATCCAGCATCTGCCACCTTCTCGCTGGGGATCTCAGCACAGTTGCTTCGCTTCTAAACCTCAGTTTCCTTAAATATAGAATGAAGAGTCTAAGAGCTCCTCTCTGCCTCTGCAGGTCTGGCTACAGCAAGAGATAAGGGCGACAGCAGGCATTATCACACTATATGAAAGTGAAGAATTGTCACTACTACAGTCTTGCACGCCACAGCACTTTTACACGGCCAAGATCTATTCGGCGAAGGGCTAATGTTAAGGTGCCATTAGTCTGGCTTCGCTGACTACACTGGAGGCTCAAAAAACAGTTTGATGAGTTCTTAACAAGTGTTTAGGGGCTATCTAAATTTAACCCTGTTTGATCATTCCTCTCTGGCATCTCTCCCCCACTCTCTCATCTTTTTCTCAAATATTTCTTCCCCCAAGAAGCCCTCCCTAAACAGAAATGCTTCCTGGTTCTTTTCTGAGCAACTATGTGGAACCAGTTATGCTGTTCTAGAAACTGAAGCACACAGACACCTCCAGGTCTCTGGCCTACTGCAGGACTGAAACTGGTTGGGGGTGAGACATAGCAAGCAGTGAGACAGTCAAGCAAGTTGATGACTACAGATAAACACACTCACGCACAATTCAGTTAAGACAGCATTGCTATGAAAGAAACAAACAGGATTCCCGGGATGGTCTGCTGAGAAGCACGATGCATTTTTTAACCCATTTCTCAATCTCCTGGATGTCTGCCCCAAGAACTGAGCCAAGAACTCAGTTTATCTCTGTGCTTTTCAACATGCTGCATGCCCGGATCCCCCCTCAGTGGAGACTTGCCCTCGATCGGTTTGGTTCATCACTGCATTCTAACACTTACCACGATGCCCAAAGCACAGCAAAACTCAGTATGTGTGATCAACAGTAGCTTTCATTAAAAGTGAGATTCTAAGACAACATCAGGGACCAACGCACAAGTGCAGCTCCCAGAATACAAGCAAGACTCCAAACTGCCACATCAAAACATATTTCATGTTGGACGCTGAAAACTGACTTTGGTTATGCTAAGTCCGAAACCAGACTGCCGACTCCTGGCTCCCTGTCATCTCCTGCCCACTACGCTGCCATTTCATAGCACCTTCCCCTGATTTATTTGTTTCTAATCCTTGAAACATCATCCTCCAAGCAGCAGAGGTTTTGTCTTGCTGGCTTTTTTGTCCTTCTCTAGAAGATAAACACAAGGGCGAGGATTACCATCTGTTTTATTCCCTGCTGTGCCGCCAGTAAGCAAAACAATGCTTGGGACAAGGCTGGAACTCAAGAAACATGTGTCAAAGCAGTAAATGCGATCTCTGCTCATCATGGCAGGGACAAGAGGCATCGCAAACGGATTGAAACAAATACCGTCAGCCTGGAGGGACAGTGAGTAGAATACCTCTGAGCCCGCACCTTTTGACACTCTTGCCAGGATACTCTGGGTAACTGATTCTCCTGAATTTCACATTCCAACTAAATTTCCTTTCTCTCCCCAGAAACCAAAGTCCGTAAGTTGGAGGTGTGTGGGACAGAGAGGAGGTCTGAATACAGAAGTGTCCTGTTGGGCCCACATAGTACTATTTGGAAATACTGAATTAGTACCTGGCACTTAGAAGTCAGTGGATTCCATACAGAACTGTAAACTTACAGTCTATCTTGAAAAATAAATAATCACACCTGGCCGGGCCGGGTCTGAGGTCATGTTGCAGCCTTTGGGGTGGGCGTGGGAGTCTGAGCCACGGAGTCCCCTGACCCAGGAAGGGCCAGTTGAACACAGGCTGCACCTTTGCTGCTTGCCTGACTGCTGAAAGCATTTGAATCTGCGACCCCTGCTGGACAACCATCAAAAAACAGGCAATGTGGAGAAAAAAATGAGAAAAGATGCCCACTGGGATCCATTTCCTTATGTTCAAGCTATTCCTGGGAAGAATAATGTATTCATTTTTCTAGACCTCTCGTGGTAGCACATAACTACTGACAAACTATGGCCCAGTAAATATTATTCTAACGGCCCCGAAAAGCTATGTCCTTAATTCCCCACGGGTAGAGGAAGCTGAGAATGCTTCACGCTGGAGACAGGCCTGAGGATGGAGGGTGGAGCTGTGTGCATCGGCTGGTTGTGAGGACGCCTGGCTCAGAGAGAAGCAGGGTTTTCTTGAAGAACATGGGTTGCCTCCAGGAACTGCTGAGAGGCCACAAAGCCAGGGTAGAAAGTCAGAAGGAAGGAAGGGAACCGGGCTCCAGGAATGACGTCAGGATGGTGCCAAAGGAACAGTTCTGCCGGGACCACATCTCGGGACACCGATGCTGCTGCTGACGCCAACCACTTGACCCACGGCCCACGGGGGTAAACACTCCATTGTCCCTGCGACCTTCTGCCACTCCCTCGATCAGGCGCCCGAGCCCAAGTTCAGCGCTGAGTGATAAATGCAAGGAAGAAGGGCCCCACCTCACAACAGAAATGTCTCTTTCTGACAGGAAGTTGCTTCCCCCCAAATAAGATGTTTGGTTGTGGGGCACCTTCCAACCACTCAGGATTTCCAGTGGTGATAGACAAGAGGGCACTTGAGCAGTACCATGCCTATGGTGGAATGGGAACAGGCAGATCTGAATTCCAATCTGGAATCCTTTGTACCTTTGGAAAATTAATGAAGCTTCCCAATCTGCAGTGTCCCAATTTTTAAAATAGAAATGATGCCATCTGCTCTCTAGGATTGCTGTGAAGATGCAGTTCAATCATTCATTCACTTTTCCAACACATTTATCTATGAACATCTACTAACTGAACAACTCAACTGCCAGTAGAGTGTTAGTGCTCTGGTCTGATGACAGATTTAGACAGGGGACAACCCAAGTAACCCCATGACACTGGTCATGGTTCACTTTCCCTAAATGGCCTACCTACAACTTATCTCCTTTTTTGATGAGTCAGTACCAAGTCCCCCTCTAAGCAGATTTTTTTTTTTTTTTTTTTTTTTTGGTGCTGGGGATCAAACTCAGGGCCTTGCACTTGCTAGGCAAGCACTCTAACCACTGAGCTAAATTCCCAGCCTAAACAGATTTTTTTTAACCATAAACAATAGAAAGAGAAGTCTAAAAAAATTAAGTTTGATTTTTTTTAAATTTTATTTTAATGTACATTTTAGAAGTTTGATCTTAAAAATAAGAGATTAACAATTCTGAGAAGCAATAAGACCTAGTGCCAGAAGAATTTTTGATCACAAGAGGAAACCGGCCAATGATATCATGTCCTTCATGTAATGTTTAACCTTCATTATTAACTCATTTATACTCCAATTGCAATTTACATAAACATTAAAAGAGACACAAAATAAAACACAGAAAGGGTAAACTAACTCTAAACCTCCACAAGTGTCTTATAATCACCCAAATACTTTTCATATATGTTTTGTCACTTTCTGCTACAAATGCCTCAATCTGTGTTTTGCAGAGATCTATTTTGCATGGGAGGCTCAGAGAGGGCAGTTTGCCTTGAGTCTTGGGGCAAGTCGGCTTCACACACAGTCTGAGTCTCTTGCTGTCCCCTGTGAGGAGAGGACAGCCTTGACAGAAAGCATTTGTCCACAGAGGCAGGGTGAGGGATCATAGTCACCTCAAACCGAAGGGAAACAACCCCAATCTTTGCCAAGCCCAGCTGGAAAGTTACTTCCTCCTGTGATAGATGGAAAGTTACTGCGCTTCTTGCTGAGCAAATCAAGAAATCACTGCGCTCCAGCCACTTGTGACTCACGCGGGGACCCAGGTTTAGGTGCAGGCCTGGAACCCATGTTTGAGCACTGACCTTGGGCACCTGCTGACTCCTCTCAGAACAGCCACACATTGTACTGTCCTTCCCTCCCAGCTGTAGCCCCCAGAAGAGAACAAGACTCAGTCCTCACTGTGGGCTCTACCTCCAAGGGCAGATGCCCTGGTCTCAGACAGGCAGCGTGCACGATTCAAGCAATCCACACCAGCCAGTCCATTTCCTAGATGCTTTGTGGTCACCACCAAAATTTTAATTCAAGACAACACAAGCTTCCACGTGCTTTTCCTTCAGAATCTCCATGGGATTTCTTTAGTAGGAGAATTTTGTCTTTTGACAGTGTAAGTACAAGCCCCATCTATACTGTGGAGTCCAAAAAGCTCTTAAAGGAAGAGTACTAAACAAACACCCTTGCAAGGCCTTGCCGGGGCAGGGGAATCAGGCTTCCAACCAGGCACACCATCTGCTGAGTAAAGAGCCCTGGCTCCCCAGATTCCCATCTGCAAGTCCAGGCACCACTTTCTCACCAGCTTCCCCCATAACAATCTCCCATCCTAAAACTGCAGTGCGTTGCAGACCCAGCAGCCTCACAGTGGACAGCAGCCCGGAAACAGCCCCAAAAGCTTCACTCAGTTATCTTCATTCTATGCTGCTGTTGTAATTAACTGCTCTTAAGAGTGCTTAGTCATGAAGTTGTCCATCCCTGTCAAACTCAGCTGAAAGATTCGAAGGGTAGAGGAGACTCTAGGAGCGGACCTTTCCCCGCCCAGCCCTGGAGAAAAGAAAACCTTACGTAATACGATGGTCCATTTCAGTATGTTATATCTGGTATGGGAGGGGGGTCGTCTAAGCACTGGAAGTACAAAGAAAAGAGTGACATAGGGATTTGCAGCTGAAGAATCCTTGCCTGCAGTTTCAGGTCAGGCTTATTCTAATTGCACCCACTGTTGCTGGGAAAGCAGAAAGCAAGAATCATTCTGAGAAGCAAAGGACACGCTTTAGAAATGCAGAGAGGCAGAAGTTATCTCTCCCCACCTCTTTAATGTAGAATTCTGGGAATTAACCCTTTGGTGAATGCTGCCAACTGCATTTCTACAAATTAAGATTTGACTGCAAAGCCAGAACCTGAAGACCTTGTGTGTGCTCCAGCCGGAACCACCAAGGCTGGCCAAGCACCCAGGACAGAGCGCGTGGAAGCTCGGCTGGGGTCGTGGTCGCCGGGTGCCAGGAGGCGCCGGAGAGTCCTGATGCCTGAAGGGCTTCTCTCCCTGAGCCGGGACTGAGCGAGGCAGAGCGGCGCACTCCTCCCTTCGCCCCTTTAACGGCTCCCGCCGCTACTCTTTACCGCTGGTACCTTCTAGCAGAAGACTGCTTCAGAGAACTCAGCCTGAAGACAGTGGAACTGGAGCCGCCTCCCTAGGAGCCCCCCAAAAGCATCTTGGCACAAGTTGTGTATAAAAATAGCCCGGGATAACGCGGAGCGAAGGGGAGGAGCGAGCCTCGCGCAAGGCAAGGCAAAGATACGACGGGTTCTGCGAAGTGGGGGGTGGAGAGGGTGGATGCTACTCTTGGTCCACGAGAGGGGTTCAGGTGTGCGTGAAGGCTCGGATGCCCTCTGCGCGGAGGTGGCGAGATGCAAGACCTCTGCGCTGAGCGCAGCGCACGCCTGCACCTTCGGAGCCCGCGCCCTGCTTTTGGCTTCTGGTTCTCCATCGCATCACCACCCTGCGCTCCAGATTCAGCTTTTGGAGCCGGCGGTAGCTCCTGGACGAGTTGGGGTCAGAAGGGCGAGCAGCGCGGAGCCCGCCGCGGGGCTGGGAGGGCAAACCTGGACAGGTCGGGCTGGGCGAGGAAGCTCGGGGTTCCGAGTGTGAGGCCGCGCGCTCCCAGAGCAGATGCGCACCCCGCCACCCTCACCTCTGTACCCCTCAGTCCTCACTACCCCTGGCTCCCGAAATAGAAACCGAGGAGGGGGGAAAAAAGTAACACGAAAAAGCAAACGGCGCGTGTCGCTGGAAGAGAGACCACTGAGCGTCAGGGCGGTCGCCTCAGTTTCCTTCCTTGCGAGGAACCCCATCCCTTGGGAGGTGCCCGTCTCCTCGCTACTCCTACCGAACGCAAAGGCAAACCAGACCGAGCCTTCCCCAGCACGGCTGCCCCGCGGGCCGTGAGACTTTGGCCCCGGTTCTCCGCCCCAGAGGTGCCCAGCTCGGCTGAGGGTTGCGCCCGCGGTGCCCAACGAGGTACTACGGAGAAGCCGCGGGCGCGCAGGGGCGCGCAGGGGCCGCAGGAGCCAAGCCCCCGACTCTGCTACGGAAACACATCCACCCAGTAAGAGCCAGAAACTCAGAAATCTGTCCTCCCAGACCGGTCCTGGAGACTTCCAAGGATGGGGGACCAGGGTCTGAGGGTAGTCCCTACCTCCGCTCCACCTGCTTCGGCCTCCACTCGCTGGGGCTCCGCACTCAGCCCAAGTCCGGGCGCCGGGCGAAGTCACCTCGCAGCGCCCGCCGCGCCCCTCCCAGCCCGGCGCCCGCGCCCCACGCGCGCCCCACGCGCACCCCACTCACCTGAGCCGCGCGGCGGTCCAGCCCGTCGGGCGCCCTAAATCGGCGCTCGGGCCGGGCCATGGGCAGCGCCGCCGAGCACTCGGCCCGGTGGGGCAGCGTCCGGCAGGCGGGAAGGGACGCGAGCGCCCGCGGAGACCCGGCGGCGGCGGCGGCTCCGGGCGGCCAGTGCGCCGAGCACCTTGCAGGCGGGCGTTTTGGTGCTTAATCCCGCGAAGGGGCGGAGCAGGGGGAGGGGCGGAGCGGGAGGAGGGACGGAGGAGGCCGGCCCGGAGGGAGCGCGCGCCGTGCAGAGAGGAGCGCGAGCGCCCGCTGCCGCCCGGCCCGCTCCGGTGCCGCCGAGTCCGCCCGCGGGGGCCGCGCGCCGCGCTGCGCTCCCAGCTCCGAGGGGCCGGGCGGGGCGGCCGACGGCCCCGCCCACCGGCGCGTCCGGGCAGAGTCGGCCCCGCCCACCGGCGCGTGCGGGCCGAGTCGGCCCCGCCCACCGGCGCGCGGCAGCTCGGGTTTCAGTCCAAGGGGCGGGACCAGCGCAGACCGGACGGTCCGGTCCCCTGCCTGAGCCCCGCGGGGTCGGAGCCGGGAGCCCGGCCGTCCCCGCACTCCCCGGTTCCGCGTGTTCCCTTCCCCGCAGGTGACCCACCTGGGAAGCAGGAAGCGGGTGCCTTCTGCGAGGGAGTCGGCTGCAGGGTGCGCGGCGTCGCCATTGCGCACGCCCTCTGCGCTGGCTTCCGTGCGGGAGAGCGCGGGCCCTCTGCTTGGCTTTCGCTGGTGCGCTGAGGATTGCAAACGTCAGCTTTGAAATGAAGCAAGGTCCTCCTGGCCCTGTCCCAGTTCAAAAGCTGGGAGATTTTCCGTGAGCACCCAGCAGCACACACTAGATCCATTTAAGATTTAAGATTTGAAATGGCTTGGGTTGGGAGTCTCTAAATTAGGCTTCCTGCTTCCCTGGGCCAAAACAAGTGGTTTCAAAGTCAATTTAGCACCCCCTCCCCCAGTATATATATATATATATATGAATTTTTGAAAATCAAATGCGCATCCAAGTAACTTTTTTTGATGAGATTTCAATATATTCTTGTATTTAAAATTTTTAAGATAAATATTTGAAATGAGCCAAATTTGCCATTTATGTTTTTAAAATTAATATTCTCCTACCTAAAAGCTTTTTTTTTTTTTAATTTAAAAAAAATGACCTGTTAACTCCTGCAGAGATTTGCCTCTGTCCTTTTAGAAGGCAAAGCAAAACCAGGTACAGCATTTTCTGGCGGAGACAGCCAGAGGCTTCTGGGACGCTGAGACCAAGCTTTCCTCTTGAAAAATAAGCTTTTAGGCGTTTTAATGGCTCTGGCTACTGCTTTGAGTCACAGTAATGTTGGCATGCCCATTTTAGGTAAAAAATGTGAATTTTAAGAAGTCACTTTAAAGCTGCACTTTGAAAAGCCTCAGCACTTAAACTTACATTTAAAGAAAGTGCTTTTCTCCTCCATTCCGTGAAGCTGTGTAAAGGCAAGTGTGAGGTTGTTGGGGTCACATGGAGTCTAAGATGAAGCCCTGCCAATGATGATACCCTTAAGTTTCTGCTAAGAGCCAAGCATATTGCAGATCAGGAGTTCTTCAGAATTAGGGAGTAGTTTTGATGTTCTGTGTTAGTGAGATGGCTTTGTCTGAGGGTTCAGAGGGTTTAGGTGCCCATAGTTTGAATTCCACAACTCATTTGTGAGACAAAAAGAGGGACTGGCAATTATTCTGTTTGCACCCTGGCAGATTGACTGACCTACTTGATTGCTTACTAATAGGCCTGGAAAGAAACTAGAACCTCAGGCCCTAACCCTAGGTCTCTGTTAGTGGCTTCCATTTACAGAAATGACACCGGGCCTATCTGGCAAATCACAAGAATGTGACTACTGTCATTTTAGTTGCTCTCTCTCTTTTTTGAATTTCTGCAACCATTAATTGGTCTATAATCGATGCTGTTATATTTAAATAAGGAGACTTTTGACAGGAATTTTTTTCCCTTTCTTTTTAGTTTTATATCTCTGCCCAGCCATTTGCCCCCTCTCCTAGACATCTACACTGAACTCTTCTGGGTGTGAGTGGGTTTCCTAACTGGATGTTCATATGTATCTGCTCTTATTTAATATGAAATGTCCCCCAAAGACTCGATCCCCAATGCAGCAGTGTTTGGAATTAGAGCCTAGAGAGGTGTACCTTTGAAGGAAATGTCATGTCCTCCAGTGTCCAGTGAGCTCCTCTCCCTCTCTCTCTCTCTTTCTCTTTCTCTCTCTCACTCTCTTCTTTCTCCCTCTTCCTCTCCCTCCCCCTCCTGGCTGCCATGAGGTGAGCAGTTTTTCTCCGCCGTTATGTTTCATCCTCCATGATGTTTCTGTCTTGGAGCCAGTCAGCCATGGACTGAAATCTCTGAAACTATGAGCCAAAATAAAACTGTCCCCTGTAAGTTGCTTTTCTCAGCTATTTTATCACAGCTCCGCTATAAAAGCACAAACATTGCAGTGAAAAAATCTGCTTTAGGGTCATCTTCCCCCGCAGGCTGGAAGTGCCCTGAGCATGGGAACCATGACATAATTATTGCTCCCTAGAGTTGCACACGGTGTCTGAAACACATTGTGCTCCAATAAATACATTAATTTATGTCTTTAAACCTTTGTAGATTTAATTTCCTTTAAATTGTGATGATTTAGGTCAGACATTCTATCTCCACTTCAAAGCCAAAGATGCGAGAATGGAGACTACTAGATATGGTGGCTGTCAGCTGGAAAAGCAAGTATCCTTCATAGTTGTGTGGCCCACACAGTGTCATCAGCTGGAACATGAGAGCGCATTAGCACATGATCTCTGCATTAGTAATAGTTAAACTATTAAAGTGTTTATTGAGCACCTAGTATGTACTCAACACTATGCCAGGAACTGAGGGAAAAATGACGTTAAGATACCACCTTGCCCAAAGGGCACATAAAAGCTGGTCTCGAGAAACAAACCTAACACCCACACCCACCTTCACAGGAACCCACCGGTCTTGATTAACCATGTAAACCATGCTTGTAGAAGACGAAGGCTCAAGGAATGAAGTAGAAGTAAATGCAACTGACTTATGGATTGGGTCAGCATTCTGCAGTAACAGCCACTGATATAGCCTCTGTACAGAATGAAATATATGAGCGACATCTTTTGTTATTTCAACGACTTCCTTAAAGCCAGGACTTCCCTGTTTTACAAATAGGAGAACTGCAGCTCACAGAAGTTCAGTTACTTGTTCAAGGTGACGAATGAATAAAGGGTTTCTCTTAACTAAGTTTAGGGGTCATCCGCCCAGATGTTCCTGTTTTACATTTTGTTGTGGAGTGAGTTTATCCGAGTGCCAGAGAAAGGGGAGAATTATCCAGGGCTGCTTGCCTCCAGCCAAAACGAGGTTCCTGGTCTACTGCTCTCTGTAAGTTAACGGTTTGCTTGTGTTTGGCGATGTTCATTTTGGTTGTTGTCTTGCCTACAAATACGTAACGTGAGTCGGGGTAGCGGACTGATGGGGGTGGAGGAGGAGCAAGGGGAGGCAAACCGGTGCGGGAGAGAGAAAAAGACTATTTTGCTTCTCCCGAGGATGTGAGGTTGGTCATTCACTCTGTCTACCCAGAGTCTGTGGGGATTTACCTCTCTCCTCGGGCTGCCCTGTGTCCCTCCTCCCCTTGTAACGGCCGATTGAATCTTTCAGGTTAATAGCATGAATATTAAGGAGTCCAGTGGGATTCTTTACAAGCAGAGGAAATTGAGACCGGGTTAAAAATCCAATTTTAATAAACTTTCCAAGTCCTGATTTAGATGGTGTGCTAATGGCTCTTACTGCTGAATCACCTGAAAAGTCAAATGTATTTTTAAAAGGTCTTTGTTGTACGGGAAGCTTGATGGATATTGCTTAATTGTGTATTGTGCATTCCCAGCTTCCCAGAGAAAGATCATCTGTAAACCGAAGAGATCTGATAGGAGCTGCTGCTATCTGTAGAGCTGACTGAGAAGGGAGCGTGTGGGGTTTGCAAGACAATTTTCACTGGTTTTAACCAAAACAAAGAGCGAATGATTACTCTGCCAGAAAATGGTGTCCTCAAATAACTCCACTAATTTCATTGTGCTGAGGTCTAGAATTGTTTCTCTTTCTTTTGATTTGCTAATTAGCCAGAGCAGTCTGCCTGTGAGAAAGGAAATGAGGGTCATGTTCACAAAACATGGAGGAACAGGAATCCTTCCAACTCAGAGTCCCCACCAGCCCCTGATTTACCTATAGATCTGTGCAGAGTCGCCCGTCTGTGATTCACGGTTTCCTTGATAATTTTTCTTTCTGAAAACATGACTTTTGTTCCCTTTATCACACCAGATGGCATGTGTAGTTATGGGGTAAGTAACGACTTTTATGACTTTTGCCTCAGCAGACTCCTTCCTCACTGCTGTGACTTAGGTATGAAGGTCCTCAGAGGGCCCATCTTTGAAAGGTTTAGTCCTGAGAGTGGTGGTATTTGGAGGTGGTGGAACCTTGAAGAGGTGTGGCCTAGTGGGAGTTTCTTAGGTCATTGGGCTAGTCCATGAAAGAGATTACAGTGATTCTGTTGTGAATCCTTAGTCATTTGCCCCACAGGCTGGTGGTAAAGGAGGAAGGTGGTAAAGGTGTGAAGTAAATTGACCTCTTTATCTATAACTTAACCTGCCTTTGATATTTTGTTATAGTAACAAAATGATGACTAAAACACACATTTTAAAACTGTACTTGATGAGTGTGTTGTTATAAAAATAAATATATTATTCCTGTAGATTTAAATGTTTTCTTTAACCTTAAGGTTTATTTCTTCTTCTGATTTTTAAAATAAATTATAATATTTTTAGAGGCTTTAGAAGCCCTCAAAGCTCTTATGGGCTTTAGGCACTGAGCCTACAACTTTTAATGGCAAGACTGACCCCATTAGATGATGACTTTGCAGAGTGCTGAGCTGATTCAGGTGAAGGAAGTCTGTTAAATACTATTTAATATCAATAGCTCATAGTTCATCCAGTGTGTCGGATAAACAACTTTAGACAACATATTGCTTTTATTTCTGATCTTCTGTCAAACTTTGCCCCAAATTACACACATTAGTGCTACCAGAATTGCAATATTGCAGGCTTGAAGGGGTCCCCTTGTTCAAATGATTACATCCTGCTGAGTGCCGGAATGCCTTCAGGGCAGTGGAAATCGTGGCACTCTGTGTGATTTCAGGTTTGCTAGGAACAAAGCTGGCTGATCCTCTGATGAGCGGGTCTCAGTGATTTTCTCTTTCAGACCTTATTCAGAGATACTGGCAAGTTCACTATGTTCAGGGAAAAAAAGAACATTTTCTCTCCCTGAGGCCCCATCAGTTCCATTGAGCCAACATTTCCTGGGTACCTGCTTTGTAGCACCTCCTGCAACCAGCACACGTGTGGACGTTTCTGGGGACAAACAAAACCGGCACGTCCTTGGAGCTCACGGGTGTGTGTGACGAGAAGCACGGTGACCCAGCTGGGCGATGCTCTTGGGTCTGGTTCTCTGTATACAAGGGAGTCGAGGCAGCATTTGGTGTGCGATTCTTCATCCTTTCCGTCTTACCCCCACTGTCATCTTCAGGCAGCACATGGAGTCCTCTCTGGAGCCCTCCCTGCAGCCCCCTACAGATGGCCCTATTGTCCTCTAAAGCTGAGGGCATTGCCGTCTTCCTTGGAAGCTTTCCTTTGGACTCCAGATTAAAATAGAGTCAGGGCCATATCAACCCGAGGGCTTTTTTCCCACACTTCTGGAACACTCTTCTCATGAGAGGGTTTACAATGACACTTTACATATATTTTTCTCCTTTGTGGTAGTTAGAAGTATGTCATAGAATACTTTGACGCTCAGGCAATTCATTCCTTAACGGAAAAAATACTAACATTTTTGGTTTATGTCTTTTTTTTTTTTTTTTTTTTTTTTTGGAGCTGGGGATTGACTTTAGGGCCTTGTGCTTGCTGGGCAAGTGCTCTACCCTTGAGCTAAATCCCCAGCCCCCAAAATACTAACATTTTTATTTAAAATGATCAAAGTAGCTTATCTGAATGCATATACAATACTTTTTGAAAACTAAGTTTTGTAAATTAACGGAAGAATTATATCCTGTACGAAGTTAGGAAAGCCTGCTGGAGATCCTGTGAAGGAAGATTGTATACGTAAAATAAATCATGGAATTTATGGGATAGCTGTATATCGGATTTATGTATATTCTCCCTTTACCCTTATTTTATATACAGACAGAGAAGTTAAAATAGGAGGCTGCAATCCAGCTAGTTGTGCTGGGTTTTGAGGCAGGTCAAAGTCAAATCTTAACACCTTTCCTCACCTAAACACATGCACATCATAAAACTAGAAAGAGGACTACAGTGTGTCTTACAGCATTTCCTCAGATGAAGCAGAAGAGAGTTGTGTTCACCTTCATGCCTACAAAACATTTTTACATTCTAGGAATGTAACTGTCCGTAAGGTGTTTACATCCAGTATTTGTGTTATCGTTATAATGAGTAAACTAATTGACAGAAGAAAATGCTGGGCTTAAAGCTCAGTTCGCAGTGTAATTGCTTTTGTGTCCCCACATATAATCCCCCTTTCAGTATAAAACCTGTTAAGGAGTTGCGGTTTCTGGGCAAAGTCAGTCTTACTTTGAGGCCCTTGATTTCACGAAGTGTTTCAGATCTCAGCTTCTGTGTTAGTGGTCACTCATTCAGTCTGGCATCATTCAGTTCTTTAGCTTTAATCTCCACTCAGGACTTGAGTAGACCTGGAGGTACACAACTGAGCTACCGTCAGAACCTGCATCTGCGTGGAGCTGGGAACCTGAAAGGTGGTGGTGTCCCCTTTGGCGCATATAGTGCCCTTCGACGGCTCTCATTCCTTCTCTGGGATCATCCCGCCTTTATGGACGGAAGCCACCTGAGTCGGCAGGGATGCTCGCCTGCTGGGGGAGGCGGAGAAATGTGTTTACTGACAAATGTAGACGAGTACCTATAGATTCTCCCATCTGCTTGGTCTTCCTTCCTCTTGGGAGCAAGCTGACTGCAAGGTAGCACGGAGGCTGTGCATCTTCTTGCTCCTGCTCTGATGTTTCTCTGGAGGAGGGAGGCTTGCCTGGGGCTGGAGTTGCCTCTTCCTCCCTGGGCGAGTGTGCCCAGCTCTGGGGTCACCTGGCAGGCCTCTTGGCTCTGCTCCAGCCTGGCCTCTGTCACTAACAAAGGGTACCCTTTGCTCCCATCTGTCTTAGTCTTCCTTGCTCGGGAAAGGAAAGGTGGTGCCATCTATGGAGGCTGAGTTCACTTCCAAAACTGATGGGCTCCCTCGAACCCTTTCTGTTCTAGCTCCTAGCTCACGGCTTCCTTGCCCACAGTCAGCACCCGTGCTCTGTCTGTTTTTTAAGTGTTACCTGGTGTGTGGCTTTTCCACTGGGGCTATTGTAAATCCATTGTGTTCATAGTCTATGTCTCTGAGACTCTAGTTACACTTAGAAAGTAGGTCCTCCAGTAGACCTTCAATAAATATCCCAGACTCCAAGAGGGCAGGTTCCAGCACTAGATGGCTTGGGGTTGGAATGTCAGTTGTGCATTATTAGCTCTGTGAATTCATCCACTTACTTAGCCTCACTTTCTTATTCTCTAAAATGGGGTATTAATGAGGACAACTTTCTCATCTCTGTATACATTAAGGGCATGGCACATAGTATACACAGAACACAACCTCATTGTTAGTATGAGTTATAATTAAATCAGATTATCCCACTTCCTTAAGAAGAAAAAGTACAAATAAAAATCCCCTCTACTCTCTTAGGCACTCCTGGTGAGCTCTGTGCGACGCCATCTTTGAAGGACTAATTCTTTCTGTGACCACTCGGCATCTTCTCCAGACGTCATTATGGCTGGAAAATCACAGCCAACCAAGAAAATTCTTAAAGAGTAAGACTCTGGTGTCAGACAAGACCAAGTTTGAGTTTCTGTCCTTCAAATCCATTCACATATCCTCTCTGAACTTCACTTACTTTTTTGTAGAATAAACACAATGGCATTTACATATAATATAGTATTTTGAGATCGTTAAGATGGTTCGGCTGAAAGCCACTCACAGCGTCTTGGATGACTGAGTACGTGGACTATTCCTTCAAGCCCCTGATTTCAAATAGTGCCATTCACCAGAGCTGCTACTTTCTAAATTGACTTGCAAAGAGAGTGACCATGAAAGGACAGAATGATAAGAAGAAACGCTCTGCATTAGTCAGCTTTCCATCACTGTGACAAGAAGGAGGGGTAGGGACGAGATATAGTCTCCTGGAACATATACCCATGACCTAGTCCTTCAACTCCTAAGTTTCCATCTCATTGCAATAATGTTGTAAAATTATGAGTCCATCATTGAGGACCTTAGAGCCCTCAGGATCCAAAATCACCTTCCAAAAACTATCTTCCGAATATGAGAACCAAGCTTTCAATACATGAGCCTTTGGGGCACACTGTATCATATTCTGCTCTGTCCCCCAAAAGTTCATGTCCATCTCACAATGCAGAATGCATTTAGGCCATCTGAAAGAGGGCCCCAAATCTTAACTGTTCCACTGCTGCTCAGATGTCCAAGTCCAGAGTCTCCCATGACACTTAAGGCAACTCATCTGTGAGCCCCAGTAAAATTCAAAGAGCGGTTATGTCCTTCCAATGAACAATGGTGAGACGGGCACAGGGTAAATATTCCCATGATGAAAAGAGGCATGATTCAGGTAATGTGGAAAGAAAGGACCAGACCAAAGAAAGACCAAAATGCATCAATGCAAAGATTAAATTCTGCAGTTCCACGTCCAGTATCGAGCGCATACCCAGGGCATATCCAGGGCATATGGTAGCTAGGTGTGGGCTTCAAAGGGTTTAAGCAACTCCACTACCTGTGGCCTTGCTGCCTGCAGCCCATATGCTGTCTCTCCTGGGACTGACTGTGTTCACTGCCTTCAGCTTTCCTCAGCAGAGTGTCCACATTCTTGGAATAGTCTATCTTCCCGGGAGCTCAAGCATAGCTTAGTTTCACTCTCTTAGCTTCCTGTATCAACCTCAGGGTTGCCTGCGAGGACTGAGACCCCGTCACATGTTGCCTGACCTCCCAGGCCTTCCCTTGAAATCTCTGAGTAAGGTTTAGTGACTCTGAACTCTTGCATTGCCTGAAAACCAGTCATTTGGATAATACCAAGGTCAACTGCCAGCAGGAGCAGTAGCTGGGCCCATTTGGTCCACAGTTCCAGTGGCCCCTGAGTGACTGGATAACTGAGCACAGCAAAATGAATCCTGGGGAAACAACTTTCTAAGCTGCTCTGTGCAAGCACTGTTCCCTTTCCCTCTTTTTTTTCAAAGCAAATCTTTGAAAAATTAAATTTTATGAACCCCATGCCACAATGGGTGTGGTCTTGCCAATTCCTCAGATGTTTTGAAGTCACATTTCTTATAGTCCAAGTGCAAAGCACTCGCTTTCTTTTTAATGATGCTAATTTCTTTAACAACCGTATCTTCTTCAGCCCCAATGGGAAACACACTTCTTTCTTGGCTAAACCGCTAGCTTTCCAAATCATTCTTTAGTTTTTGTTTCTAGTTCTCACTGTAAATCTGGCTAAAAGCAGCTAGCAATACTCATGCCACAGGCACGCCGTGCTGCCTTGAAATTTTCCCAGCCAGATAATAATCCTTCACCCATAAACTCAACCGTACACAGTCTCAAGACTTGGCTAAAAGGTAGGTAAGTTCTTTACCAAGATGTAATGAGAATGATGTCACCAATTCCCAACACAGTCCTTGCTCCCACCTGAAACGCATGCGCACAGTCTCCGCTTTCCACAGTCCTGCAGCATTCTGGTAGTCAGAGCTCCCACCAGAGCTTCACTTCCAACGTCCCAGGGCTTCTCTAGCCGCATCTCCCAACTTTTCTAAATTCCTTTTACCAACCAGTTCTGAAAACTTCCAGTCAGGTACAGTCATAGCATTCACCTCCCCCGTCTAATTCCCCATCATCCGTGTTCGTCAGCTTCAGCTTTCTGTGACAAAATGCCTAACACAAATAACCATAGGAGAGAAAATGTGTTTGGGAGCCTAGTTCCAGAAGTTTCACTCTGTGATTAGCTGGCCTCATTGCTTTGGGTGTCTGGAAAGGCAGATTATCGTGGGGCCAGGACAAGATATGTTTCTTAAGGACACATCCTTGTGACCCCCTCCCTTCATCAAGGTTCCCATCTCCTAAATTTCCATCACTCCCCAGTAATGCCATCGAATTATGAATCTATGAATGGGTAATCCAGCGATAAAACTAGAGCCCTCCTGAGCCAATTACCTTCTCAAAGCCCCATCTCTGAAATTACTGTACTGGAGACCAAACGTTGAATACATACATCTTTGGGAGATACTTCACATACTACTCTTCACATAAAACACAATACTCTTCATGGACAATCAAACAAGGGGTCCATTTCCTTCTGAAAAATCAAGACTGCGAGACATTCTTTGTGCAAAACTTATTCTTTTCTTTCTAGATTTACCATCTCTACTCCATTCAGAGTGAAAACGGGCTGTTCCTACTGGAGCACATCAGGAATTCCTCCTTCATCATTCAGACTTGATGTAGGCACAACAGTGCTCACTCCCACCTGAGACATCCATCTCCTAAATCCAAGAAGCTCTGAGTGTGCTACTTCATGTGGCATTATGAGTTGAACTTTATGTATCCCAAATTCTCATGGAGTTACAACCCCCAGAACCATGTTGTGTGACTGTATTTGAAGTCTCTATAGAAGTGATCAAAGTAAGATGAGGATACTGCAGTGGATCTTCATCCAATATAACTGGAATCCATGTAAACAGGGAAAATTTGAGCACAGAGAAAGGGACAAAGGAAGACAAAGTGAAGACACAGGGAGAAGTAAGCCACCTGCAAACCAAGGAGAGAGGCCTGGAACAAATTCTCCTTCCCAGTTCTCGGAACAAACAGACACTGCTGATACCTTTCTCGTGGACTTTGGTCTCCAGAACTGTGAAATGATAGATTTGTCTGGCTTTAGCCACTTAGTCTGTTCTACTGCTTCATGGTAGCCCTAACAAACTATTACAGATACATAAAGTATTTCTTATTTGGCAAAATGAAATAAAATTTCTAGTTGCTCCCACAAGTAAAAAAATTGACTTCATGATGCCTATTTTTGCCCACATGCTCTGTTTCCGTCCTCTGCTCACATAGGATACCTTTCCATTCTAATGTCAGATATCAGCATATTTTTATTAAACACATATACTCAAATCATGTTATGAGCTCAATTGAAATGAGGGTAGCAAGAGTGTATCAGTTAGTCATATACTGCTGTGTAACAAATTATTCCCATGATTCACGTCCTTAAATAATATACATTTATCATCTCAGTTTCCTGGATCAGTAGCCTGGCCTGCATACCTGAGTCTTCAGTTTCCAGTGTCATGAGCTGTGTTTAGGGTATTCACTGTGGCTCCAATGGCTCATGGTGGGAAGATCTGCCTCCAATTTCACTCTTAGGGCTGGTGAGAGAGTCATTCCTTTTGCAGGGTGTCAAAATGAGGACCTGACTTCCTTGCAGGGTGTTCCGGAGTCCAATCTTAATTCCTTGTCACGTGGACTCTTCATAGAGCAGATCATAGCATGGTTTTTGGCTCCGTCAGAGTGAGTAGAGGACATGGAAAAAGAGGCCATCCAAGACGGATGTCATAGTGGTTTTGTAACCTGATCTCACAGGGAATATTTTGTCACATTTGTCATTTTCTGTATTTTGGAAACAAGTCAGTAGGTCCAGTTCACACTAATGGGGAAGAGGTTGCTTCAGATATCCTGAGATGGGACAGGCGGAGGTTGCCTGCCACAAGAAAGAGTTCAGGAATGAGCAGGAAGCGGCTGGAAGCGCACTGCCTGCTTGGCCTACAAGGCTTGTGTGACACCATCAATCATGCGATACTCTCAATTTCATAAACATTAAGATTAAAAAAAAACCAGAAAAATGAAAAAAAACTACCTAATGTCACGGACATCTTTGCAACAATACTCTGAAGTCATCTTTTATGGCATTCTATCACTTTCACATTACCTTCCACATTTACAAGTCTTTGTAATGCAAGACAACATTCTAATGAAGTCTTACAAACCTCTGAACCAATGATTGAGTCGTTTATCAATTAGTAAGTCATTTAATCAGTCAAGGGAAGGATACTACTGTGCTCTAGGTAGGCAACCAACCCTTAAAGTCTTGCTTGCAGTTATAGAAAGAGGCTCCTTTTGGTTCCGGGTGTTGCTTTCCCCGGCTGTTCATGGGAGGGAGGCTTCACGAAAAGGGGATCACAGGCTGGCCCCGGGATTCTTGTCTTGGTTTCAATAGCAAAACTACAAATGACATTTGCTCCCGAACAAGTTGAAAACAAGAAGGGACGAAGAGGAATTTGCCAGCCCAAAGCAACACTTGAGAGGATGGCACGTCACCATTAGATCTTCCAACCCGGTATTCAACTATTATGCTGAATGCTTAAAGTTTACTTTCATATTTGTTTTATCATAATGCACTACTTGTTTACTATAGATAATTGGAAAAATTATAAAAACTAGAAAGTAAAAGAGCAAGATACCATCAATTCCACTACCTAGAGGCAAATCCTAGATTAAGACTGAGTAAATAATAAAATAAAATAAGAAAGGAAGCTGAAATTGTCGGTTTATTGTACCTGTGTACAAGCCTTTAATATTTAAAGTTGTTTATGTTTGACTTTGTTAAACGTAACATTTATTGTATACTTAGAGGCCCAATTTCTTAGACATAAATGCAATTAGGGGAAGGGTTTTTCATTTTAAAAAGTCAAGTATTGTGCAATATTTCAGTATTTACTTTATGAAGAAAATAAATTTAAAATGCCCATGTTTATTCATGGAGTTTTGAAGAAGGGCAAACGATAGATCAACTCCTGCTTTTACCCAATTCTTGAACAAGGACTACAGAAGTGTTTCCTGAGGTACAGGCGGGCTCTTTTCTGCCACTGGCCCAAGGCCAGGGGTTCTGTGCCCTTCACCCCATCAAGACATCTCTCCCTCCCCAGAGGCATCAGCATCCTCAGGTTTAAAATTAGAACTTAATTTTGCAAATGTTATCTTAAATGCCATCCCGCTGTATCCTTCTGTTTCTCAGTCCTTTTGTTCACTGTTTGTTATAAAAGTCACCCCATTGTGGCATGTAGCTGAAGTTAATTTTATTGCTGAATACTATCGTATTACAATAACATAATGAATACGCATAGTCTTCTTTCTGTGGATGACAGTTTGCTTCTGGTTTAGGACTTTCACAAATCATGCTTCTGTGAATATTCTTGTGTATATTTTGAAACCAGTTGTGAATGTTTATATTTGCCATACACCTCTGAGTGAGGTTGCTGCCTCACAAGACTTGCAATGCTGAACTTAATGGTTGAGGCTGAACTGTTTTCTAAATAGTTGGGCCAACATATGCTCCATCCACAGCATGGTTCTGTTTCTTCTCCAAACTTGGAATGATCAGTGTATTTGGTTCTAGCCATTCTGTTGACCGTGTACGGTGTGCCATTTGGTTTTAATTTGGATCTTTGTGATGACAAATAAAGCTGAGCACTCATGCCCATGTTTGGTGGCTATTTGGATACTGCGTTCGTCAGCTTTCGAATGCCTTGTCATTGAGCTTTCGATCATTGTGACAAACACTTAAGGGAAACAACTGAAAAGGAGGAAAGCTTTATTTCACCTTGTGGCTCCAGGAGTTTCAGCCAGGGCTCGGTTACGTTCATGCCTTTAACCTGGTGGTGAGGTAAAGCACCGAGGTGGAAAGGTGTGAATGTAACATTTACTGATAGCAGGCAGGGAGCAGAGAGAGGATGACACTACAGAGAGGAAGGCTTTGGGGGACAAGCCTCGCCCCCCCTGCCTGCTCTCCAACTATCCCTCTTAACATTCCCTCCCCCTCCTAGCAGCCCGTTAAACTATGAGTCAGAGAACAGAATAGTCCATTGAGGAGGTCAGAGCCATCACCCTCTATCCCCTGCCAAAGACCCCGCGTCTGAGCACTGCTGCACTGCGAGCCGAGCCTTCCACACAAAGTCCGAACCTCACAGATACCCTCTTTTATGAGGCATCTATTTGTATCTTTTTATTTTTCTACTTACTTGTTTGTCTTTTGGTTACTAATTTCTAGAAACTCCTACCTTATTTGGGCCAAATTACTGTGCCTCAGTTTTTTTTTTAAATCTATAAAATGGGAATAAGAATGATGTCCGTATCATAGGATATTATTGTGAGGATTACAAAAGATAATGCAGGTAAAATCTGAGAGCCACACGCGGCACATGGTGTGTTTTAGTCACTTACCCATCACTGGAACAAAATGCCCAACACCCACAACTTAAAATGAGAGGAGTTTATTTTGGTTCTGAGTTTTAGAGGGTTCAGTCTGTGGTCTGCTGGCTCCACGGCAGAAGGGGCCTGGTGGAAGGGCCTGGGAGGAGGATGGCTGCTTATCCTGTGACAGCAAGGAAGAAGAGAGTGAAGGGAAGACCCAAGAACAAGAATATACTGTTCTAAGTAAAGGCTTTAGGGTCTCGCCTCCGAGTAGCACTCAGTGATGAGCCCAGGCTAACCCCCATCCCATAATCCAACCACCATCCAAACGTACGTGACTTTGCGGGGACATTTAAGCTCTAAACCACAGCATGGTCAGCGCTCAATACTATTGTCATTAGCCAAGATCACACTGCTAGCATTTGTGGGCACAGAACTCCAGCCCAGTCTCCTAACTTTCATCCGCCACACTTAACCTTGCATGGCAGGAACTTCTCTCGCTCAGACTCACTACAGCAGCCCTGCTCACGCCACGGCAGGCCCCCACTCCAGCAGAGAGGCAAGTGCTGCTGTTATCAGGACACAGCACCACCTTTACAACATTACAATCATGTGCTTCTAGATAAGAGAAAAAGATGGTTTTCAAATTGAGAAGTACTGGGAAATATCCCTTCCCACTGACTCTGCACAGTACAATTGGCACTTGGCATATACATTCCAGAAGTTTTAAAGACTGATATTGCACCAGAAGAAAAAAGAAACAAAAGAAAACTACTCCCTAAACACAGGGATAAAATGGATTAAAAATTAAAGGCTGCATGATGTGAGCAATAAAGTGTTTCAGGCTAAGTGCCCATTCTTGCCTTGTCCAACTCCTCCTGGTTCACCAACCACACTTAAGAAAAAAGGAACAATTTTTTTCTTCTGCCCTATTGGGAATTGCTTTGCTCCTGGTGGTCAGACAATAAAAATTTCTTGTAAGCAAATAAACAAATTTTAATCAGTCTGATTTTTCTCCTTCCACCTGTGGAATTTTCACCAATTGATTGAATAATTCTGTTTGGGGGAAGGAAGAATGAGAGTGTGATACTTTTGCCTTTGCAACCAAAACTAACACTCTTTCACTTATTATTCCTCACAGAGAAAGCTACTAGTATCTTTCTTCCAGTTCTTTGCATTAAATTCAACTCGTCTTTTTTTTTTTTTTTCCTGCCTCTGGAGTCGCTCATTTTCCTTCCTGGATTAACCTAGTTCTTCCTAGTTGTAATTTCTCAACTGCTAAATTTCATTTGCATCTTTTAAATTTCTGTAGATTTCTCTCTCCAAGTGGAAAGTTGGCTGTCGACTTGCTTCACCTGTCTCCCAGGCAAGGAAATGATCCCATTTAGACCAAAGCTAACTAATTTTTAAATGTGCACATCGAAATGTATTATTCCATATAATTAATGTATACATGAGTAGAGATTTTTGAAAGTAAAAATGAGTAGCTCAAGACTGGCAAGAATGATCTTCTCCATTTTGAAGGTTCTTCTGAAGAGTTATCTCTTCTATAAAATCGTCCCTGGTTTCTTCTGGGAGGAAGGAATATTTTGTCCCCTCGATCCCCACAGCACTTTCGGAGAGCACTTTCCTAGGGGTAGAGGGTCATACCTTTGCCTAGTGGTATGTGACTTACAGCGCCTCCCTGTGGTGAGACTGTGCATCTGTCTTATTGACACAGGGTTGAGCACGTGCAAAGCCTCAGCCAAAGGCATGAGCTGGTTAACCAAACCTGAGAGGAAGCTTTCAAAGGTATCTTGAATTCTCACCAGCTCTCTTCCTCTTATCCTGTCCCAAGTTCCTTCATCTCAGTCTCCAGAAAGAGAAGACACATAAAACCACAAGACTTGATCTATGGCCTCCTATGTGTGACATGAGTGAGAATTAATATCTGAGATTTGGAGGCTCATGGTTACTTTAGCATTTGCACTGTTTTTGTGAAATTGTTCCTTTATTGTCTTATTCAAGGCACGTTCCTCGAAGGTAGGGCTTGCGTCTTCTTTGGTGGACTTCTGCACAGTCTGGTGCTTGGCATTTACTGGGAACAAACAAACATTGCAGAATATGTGATAGACTTGATGAAAGCCTCCTATGAGAAGAAGAACTGATTCCCTGCTACAGCGGCTGTGTCTGCTGGAAGTGTGTTTTACTCCAAGGAGAAACCTGACCCTTAGGTATTCCACTCTGGGCTTTAATTCCATCTTTTGGGTGCATTCAAAGCCATGCAATTGCTCACTCCTAGAACAGCTTCCCACCCCACCCCTGGTGCAGGACACATGTACAACTATCCACTTTAGGACTTCATCTTGGAGAATTAAATAGCTCAACCTTTATATATTCTGCTGTATCCCGTGGTTTCAACCTTCCAAGTCCCTCCTTTGCAAGTGCCCTCACTGAGCCATGTCCCTCTTACGTTGTGCAAGAGGCCATGAGTACCATCTTCTTTGTGTCATCAGAGTAGCACAAAGTGAAGAAGGGCCCTGTCTTCCTTCCCGCCAGCCTGATTGCATTGTGGTTGACACAGTTTGAAATTGCCTTTGCTATTCTTGGCAGCCACCTTGTGATGCTGACTCATGCAGGCACCCGGATCCCTTAAGCCTTTTTCACAAGCCTTTATCACCCACCTCAACTTGTGCAGTCAATTCACAGGACCCGGATGTTGATCCTTGCTAGTTTGCTCACCTTGTTTCATCTAGTCTGTGGGTCCTCTCTAACTGATAAAGTTTTGATTTCTGGGAAAGAAATCCAGCCAAGAACAAACAGAAAGGAGGCAAATGTCTCCTGGTGTGACAAGAGATCCCCATTTTCTGATCCAGCAGTCTGTTCTTAATTTTCTGATGTAGCTTCTTGTTAATCCTGTGAAGTTTTAAGAGTACAAATATTACATTGATATGAACGATCCTGTCTGCCCATGTAAGCCCAAGAGACTCTAAGGCAGGCCCTGATCCCGGTATCCTAGTACTCGTGTTCTTGCATAATCCCTTCCACTCGAGTGCCAGCATGTCCTGGAATTTGATTCTGACCATCAGAATACAACAAAAGTGCTGGGATATATGTGATTGCACGCACATATTTAGATTACAGGAGATTGTGACACTGTCTTGTCAGGAGACTTTCCTTGTTGGCGATGAAGCCGCAAGGACCCTCGTTGCCGGCTGATCTACAGAGGAGACCCCGTGACAGGGGACCCAGGGCAGCTTCTAGCTGACTGAAGGCAAGAGCCTGAGGTCCTCAGTCTGACAGCTTGCAAGAAGCAGCAGGCGACTGTCAACCACGTGGGCCTGGAAGAGGATGCTTTTGCAGTCAAATCTTCAGGTGAGGCTTCACACCTGGGGACATCGTACCAGAGCTTTCCGACGAGCCTTGGAAGCAGAGGGGCCGATGAAGACAAACTTAGCTTGCAACCCTCATAAAATGATAGAATAAATGTGTGGTGTTTTAGCTATCGAGTTTGCTGTAAATTGTAGCCCATCAATATTTACCTAATATCCCGTGGAATTAGGTATCATTACTATGAGAAATCGAATTCAGTCGGAATCCAGTGATATGCAGGGAAGGTGTCAGATGTCTGTGGTCACTTTCAGTTTAGGTGGATTGGATCGACTTACAAAATGGGTAATGATTCCCATGTCCCACCTCGTCCAGCTCCTGAATGCTTTTGGTGATCATTACAATTACAGATGTGTTTCTGGTATTTCCTAGACTAACTTTCTGCTCACCTTTCTCTGTTAGTGGTTCCTGCTCTCAGTTTCTCCTGCCTTTTGGGTTGTCTGGCTCTGTACTTAGGTCTGGATGTTTGCTGCCTCTCCTCCTGGCTTCCTGACTTTGATTCTCTGTCCTAGCAGGGTCCTCCAGGTGGATTCCTCCGGCACTGTCCCAGGGAGGCATTTCCATCTTGTTTCTCTTCTATCTTCCAAGTGCGAGTCTCCAGACTTCTGCTAAAGGAGAGGCACAGCGTATTCCAAGACCCTTGAAAGGTGAAAAACCTCTAACCAATAGTGTGAAGTTTAGCATAATAATACACGGTTCTGGGAAATTTCCTGATATCATGAGGCTGGTTTGAATCCTGCTTGTCATTTCTGATGGCAGAGATTGGATGCTGTGACCCAGGAAGGAGCTATGTTTGACCTTTGTGATTGTGCCAGAGTGCTCTTTTTACATATGCCAATCTTGCCAGAGGAAAGGTCTCGCAGATTCCCGAGGTCCTAATGTACTTTAAACACTGTGCTTAGAGAGAGAGAGAGAGAGTGAGAGAGAGAGAGACTCCAGGTGCTACATGCCTAGGCTTGCTCTTTAAAAGCAATGGGGTCTTTGAGCATGGGGGTATGAGCTTTCTTCTTAAATTTGATGCTTCAAGTTCAGACAATCCCTTAGTTTATGACTGAAGAGGCAAAACATATACTATGAGCAACTTGAGTCATGCCAATGGATAGCCATGGAATTTTAGAAAAATAAAAAATGGGACTGAGCCAGCACGGATACAAACAAACCCTTAATTTTGCCAACAGAAAAAAATGGACACTGAGAAGAATTTAGGGTTTGGGACCAAATTTATGCAGTTAATTAACGGCTGCATCCAGACTCTATTTCAGACAAGGTAGCCACGGTGTCCTTTGAAAGGCCATAAAGACGTTGCAACCTAGAGGGGAAAGGCAGTCACTTTCAATTACTTGAAGAAGGGGTGAGTTCTAACACAGAAGGCTGGAACCGAGAGGGCAGGAATCAGATCCGAGGAGAATCAGTCTCCATCTCCTGTCTAGACTTGCAGGAGTCCAGATAATAAACAAAGATGAAAATAGCATCTGCTAAATCAAGGGAAAGCAGGACCAAGAAGGACCAGGAGTCAGGCATAATCTTTCCCCAGGCTCCCCTGGAGACAGAGCAGGCCTCTTAGATGAAGTTTTGATATTGCGGCACTGTTTATCTCCTTGTTTCTGTTCTCCAGCATTTAGTAAAAGTCCTATTGATTTTCATTATTTTTAATTCCACCTTTGGCTCAGCTGTACAGTGGGGAATTAATTGAAAGGTCCTTTCTGTCTGGGCCGGAGAAGATTACTACCCTATGAGGCTGGTACATAGGTGATAGTGGGAGCCAGAGAAGGATGCTAAGCAAGGGAGAATTGAACCATGAAGTCCCGAGTTTCAGATTCAGGTGTGTCTTCTTTCATTCAGAGTGTTATCATTCCAGGGCCAACTTTGGAGAGACTGGCTGTTGTTTTTGCTTATGATCCATTTAAGGTGAAGATGAAAGGTCCCCTTTCCATTAGAGCTCCATGATTTATCATCTATTTCACCAACACTTTCTTCTAGCCTGCCTTGCCTTGGAGCTAGCTATGAATGAGTTTATCCATCCCATTGGAAAGTATCTTTTCTACTTTATGCCAACCGCCCCCAACACGCATTTTGTATGGTTAACATACTGACTCGAAGATGGTAGATGCTAAGAGGAAGGCGTTCTGTTGAGAAGCAGCAGTATGTAGAGGTGAGGCTGTGGCCTCTGATGTCACCCTGGATTTGAGACATGGCTCCTTTGAGTGTTAAATGTAGCTTTGCCAAGATGTTTGACTTTTCTGTGCCCCAGTTCTTGAATCTATAAGGAATCGTGCTAATAATCTTTACTCATTGGGATGGTGTGAGTATTAAGAGAGCTAATTCATGAAAAGCACTTGGAGCATTGCATTATTGGTACTTGGGGAGCTCTTCCGATAGTCATTTCCACGCCTAAGGCTCTGTGCTCCTTCCTCTATGCACAAAAGCAGAAGCTGAGATGTGGGTCTGTCATTTGACGCCTCCCAGTTTCCACCCCCTGACATTTGCTTCCAGCATAGCTCTTTCGAACATGCAGAAACCTCCCAAAAGCCGGTTTGGACTCAGTTTCTTTGATTTGACTCTGTCATGCCCCACCGAGGTTGAACTGTAGAAACACTGCCCTGCGTGAGCATCCATCTTCTTTCACTCCCTCATCTCTCTTCATTCAACCCAAAAGCGGTAGGATTTGGAGTGCATCGCTGGCTCTACTTACTGACCCAACGAGGATTCCACATTTTA
The DNA here is from genome assembly GCA_004026905.1 of Hystrix cristata. Taxonomy (NCBI): domain Eukaryota; kingdom Metazoa; phylum Chordata; class Mammalia; order Rodentia; family Hystricidae; genus Hystrix; species Hystrix cristata. The sequence continues at coordinate 115,647 of PVJO010000837.1, forward strand.
TGGCCTGATACACTGCGTGTGTGTGCGGGGGTGGGGCGCGGATTCTGGTCTCTGTGGTCTCAGGGTGAGAATTCTGGATAGGTGCTCTTATTTCTGTTTTGAGGGCTGGGGATTAGAGGGTTTCCTTCAGGGGGAAAGTGACGGGTGATCATTGATCATTACCAAGACCTGCTTTCCAATGTGTTAAGCACCGGTGCTCTTTCCTGGTCAGCAGTTCTGGAAGTGTGGTCTAGTACTATTGCTCCAGCATCTCCTGAAATTCTGTAATGAATTCTCAGACCCAATCTCAGACTTCGGAATCAGAAATTCTGGAGGCAGAGACCACAATATGCATGTCACAAACCTTCCAGAGCCTACCGGTGTGTGAAAATTAAGAATCAGCATTCATTTTTTCGGAGATGGTACCGCAGATGACTAGAGAAGTCCCCACCAGGCATCTCTTACACTCCCACATCAGCTAAGGGATTATGCAGTTGTGTTTTCAAAGTTTCGTGGAGACAAGACTTCTGTGATGTAAGTCATTAAATAAAACCTCTTAGATTCGACCCTTGACCTGTGAACCAGAATCTTCAGGGGCAGAGTTTGAGAAAATGAATTTCGAACCAGATTTATAAGACCATCATATTTGTGAACTTTAAGAAACTCAGTGGTGGGGGACGTGGCTCTATGCTGGGGTGTTTTTCCACTTCCCATGTTAGAACTGAGTACTGAAGCCTCAGAAACTTTCAGAAGGACAAAGTACTACCAAAGTCCCCATTCATTTTAGCCTCATAAAACGAAAGCCTCAAAGCTCTGCAAGACCCAGGAGTTGCGTAAATGTCTCTCCTCACAGCCTCATTTCCCCGGCAGTTGTTTCCAGACCTGTGAAGTTGCAGCCTCTGTCCCTTGCCTTCGCTTCCCTGGTTTTCCTGCACCTCCGTATGGCGCCGAACTGAGGTGCCCCAATACGAGTGTAGCAGACGCGCCTAGCAGCCTTCTTTCTGCCCTCCAGTAGTCTCACAAGAGTGTCATCCTGACATTATTATTGCTGTTTTCCCACCTAATCCCATTTATACTCTGTGAGTGTTCTCCACCCAGATACTTAGTCCTGTTCTGAAATAATTTTTACCTACAGAGTCATTTCCCATTTCTCTAAAGATTAAAAGTCTAACTGTGGTCCAGCCCCTCCTAGCTGGCTCAGCCAGGGGCTTCTTTAGGAGCTACAGAATCTGACTCAGGTAAACTCGAGTGAAAAGGGAGATTACTGGGAGGGTTATGAGGAGTTTGGAAGGAGGTGGCAGGAGGACCAGGTGTCAACATGGATCATCACCAGGGAAGGTAGGTCATGGAAGCGTGTAGTAGAGGTCACGACAGAGCCACTGCTTGGTGAGCTGTTGATGGTGGTGACCTCTGTCCCTCACATTCAACAGTGTCACTGTCTCAAGATCAACCTCCAGAATTGCTGGCTTGCTGAATCCTGTCCATGTGCCTGTTTCCCGCGGGGCACGGTGGGAAGAACACGGCTGCTTTACCTTCTCCGCTGAGCATCGACTCTCCACCTGACAGGCGTTTCCCAAAGAGAGACGAGAACAGTAAGAAGAGCAAGTTGGTCGTCAGAGAACCTAAAATCAATAAGCACATACTGTGCCAGTGTGCAGGCCTTTAACATCTCAAATATCTGGAAAAAATATGTTACACAAGACTCAAAAGTCTTCTCGAGAGTGGGGATTCAGCTCAGCGGTGAGAGTGCATGTTTTGCAAGCACAAGGCCCTGAGATCAATCTCCAGGACCAAAAACAAAACAAAACAAAAAAAAGTTTTCTTGAACGTATGAACATAGTGTACCAAAAGGACCCACATTCTCTTCCATGCATCTCTTCTTTCTCTTACTGGTGATGTTTTGCTCAATATTAAGAAAGTTCCAGACGAACTCGGAAGAAGATGGGGGAAAAGTAACTTTCTGAATTGTGGGAAAGGAAACTGAAATTTCCCACATGGACGTGGGAAAGGAAATGAGTTGTGTCCATGAAAATTGATGAATTAAAGCCACCAAAAACTAGTAGCAGCAAGTTTGGGTTCTGCTGATTCCATACAAATAGGTGTCCAGCGATTGCTTTAGAGTTCAAGGGTGCTTCCCACATTTAACTCAGACATTTCCCTACAGACTTTCCTGTATAAGAAATTATCCAAAAGAAATTTGACTAGAAGTTTTACAAAGAAATACTCATTTCATTATTATATATAACAGTCTTCAAATCGGAAATCATCTAAATAGGATGACTCTGTGCTACACTCACTTTGTGATATAAATGCTTTCAATGCATTTACAATTTAGAGAAAATGCTTGTTAAAAAGTAAAGTGAAAAACATGAGTGCATAAAATGTTGCTTAAAATATAATTATAATTATATGGAGTAAATTAAAAAAAAAGAAAAACCTGCCCAGTAAGAAAGCATGAGTTAAAACTCAGAACATTCTCATGGGGACTGCTTTGGGATAACAAGCTTCTTGGTGATTTATTTAAACATACTGTTTTTATCTCCTTCTGCATTTCTCTAATTTCAAAGGTTTTCGCATTGGGCATACATGACTTTGTTTACACCAAAATAAAATTAACATTTGTTAGCAACCTAAAGGAAAATGTCCTTGCTTAGGCCTCGACCTCTCCCATTCATGGGGACAAGCTCTCACTGCAGTCACCACATCGATCATGTGACCTTCTTACACACTTGTTTTAAGAACAGACAATTAACCTTCCCCAGGTTAACTAGTTTTTTATTTTTCTAAAATTAGAAATGCAACAAACTTTCCATGACTGGAGGAAATCATAACAAGAGGATTTTTAAAATATCAATTTATTTTATATTCCATGTACTATTAAGTAACACCTATGCAGTACTGTAGTCTCTCCTTATTCAAAGTTGTAGTTTTCATGGCTGAGTTATCTACATTAACCATGGTTGGAAAATATTAATGGAAAAATTGACAAGTAAACTATTCAAAAGTTTTAAATTGTGGGCCATTCTGAGTAGCATGATGAAATCTCATGCTGTCCTGTTCCATGCCACCTAGGACACTGTCCAGCGTATCCACGCTGTATATACTACCCACTCATTAGCCGTATAGTAGCTATCTCGGTTACCTCATTGACTTGCAATGTTGCTGTGCTTGTGGTCAAATGACCCTTAAGTAGTTACGTGTTTAATGCACCTCACTTTCTCTCATTATGTAGGGGTCATGTCATTCCCAGCATAAGAAGTATAGTAAGTACAGTATAATAAGATATTTTAATAGAGAAAGAGCAAAAGACAACTTTCATATAAAATTTATTACAATATATTGCTGTAACTATCCTAATTATTATTATTATTGTTAAGCTATTACCAGGTGATTTAAAAGATAAAAAAGATGAAATATTTTAGAAGTTAAGCTTTCAGGGGTTTGGGGATTTACCTCAGGGATAGAGTGCTTGCCTAGAAAGCACAAGGCCATAATTTCAAACACCAGCACCAAAAAAAAAAGAAAGAAAGAAAGAAAGAAAGTTAAACTTTCATATTATGAATGTGTAGGGAAAAAGAGGCAATACAGACACATTTTAGTACTATCATCGGTTTTAGGTATCCTGTGGTATCTTGGAACATATCTTCCAAGAACAAGGGGGACTACTGTACCCACATTATTTCACATCTTAATTTAGGAAGTGTGATAAGTCAGATCCTATGCTGTTGGAAGACTTCCTTCCCAGTCCCACACCACTGTTTATGGGGGTGAAAATGTAAGTTTTGACTGTGACCACCGACTATAGAAAGTATTCTGGAGGAAAAAAGTTTAAGTGTTCTTTTTTTTCTTTTTTTGGGTGCTGGAGATTGAACTCAGGGCCTGGGCTTGCTAGGCAAGTGCTCTACCACTGAGCTAAATTCCCAGGCCCATAAGTGTTCTAGTGAGGAATGAGAATAAACATTACCTACCTCATTGGAGTAGGTTCAATGCAAGCATTTTTCCATGTTCTTTACTAGCAAAGCAAACAAGATGGCGTAATTTTTGGACAGATATCTGCTTCAGTGGCTTGGATATACCTAGTTATGTTCTAGCACTATACATGATGCCCTAAGGGAGTGATGTAAATTTCTTGATGTATATATTAATTTCATGTTTCTCTTTCTTTCATAAATGAAGGAAAAATAATTATATGGTGAGTACTGACCAACTTTGGGTTTATAAAACGAGAATTTCAACCAGAATTTTCTTGACTTGTTATTCTAAGTGTAATGGGCAGACTACAGCATCAGTATCACCTGGGACCATATAAGAAATGTAGATTCTTAGGCTTACTCCAGATCTGTGCAGCCAAAAATCCCTGTGTGTTGGCTGGGGATTTAGCTTAGTGGCTAGAGTGGTGGCCTTGCAAGCACAAGGCCCTGAGTTCAATCCCTGACACAAATAATAAAAAAAAAAAAAATCCCCGTGTGACTTATTGGTGCACTAAGTTTTGAGAAATGGTCTTCTAGAAATGTGAAGCTTTTGGCTTTTTCAAGTATAGCTTTTTATTGCTGCCATTAATTCAAATTGTGTTTATAATCATCCTCATGTTTCAGCTTTTACCTAGTTAATGAAATCTTATAAATTTAGAAATCATTTATGAACTCAGTGGAAACAACGACTCATTTGAAACTAGAAAAGAGTCTTGAATGGATATTTTGCTGATCATAATAACATATGACAGCAAGTAAGCAGATGAAAAGATGCTAAATACTGTTAGTTATTAAAACGGTGCAAGTGAAAAATCACAAAAAATTGATACTACACAGCCATTAAAATAGTAATAATAAACAATGTAATAAAACCACACATTACCAAGCTTTGGTGAGGTGGTAGATCTATTAGTTTTCTTATACATTGTAGGTAGGAATGCAAAGTGATACAATCACTTTGAAAACAGTTTGGGAACTTCTTACCAAGATAATAATTTATCCTTAGAAGATTCAACAACATGGTTAGGAATTTAGCTCAGTGGTAGTGCATTTGCCTACCAAGTGCAAGGCCCTGAGTTCGATCCCCAGCACAGCTCCCCCCAAAAGATTCAACAATACTACTCCTGGATACTTACCTAAACTAAGTGAAAAAATATGTTACATGATATATGATTATAAATACTTATAGTAGTTTCATTGCTCATCACCAAAACCTGGAACCAACCCTAAATGTCCTTTAACCGATGAATAAATAAACAAATGTTGGAATATATATATACACACACATATATATATATATATATACACACACACACACACAAACACATACACAATATGGAATGCAAAGGACACAAAAAGGAACAAATTACTGATACATGCAATAATATGATCAAGTCTAAAAAGTATTATACATTATACTAAAAGCGTGATGCTAAGTTTCCATTTGAGTGATACTCTGAAAGGCGTGAAGCTACTCAGGGGCAGAACTGACCGTGGCTACCAAGGACTCGAGGTGAGAGCAGGTGGAGTATTTGGACACGAAGAGACCATAGCTGTTGTGTTGCTGAATGCTCTGCAGTGGGGGTGACGCTACCTTAGGCCTGTGCCACATCTCTTAATGCTATAATTGAAAAAGTATATTTTAACACATGTAAATTGAAAGGTAAACTGGCATAACAGTTCTTCCCGGACTGGCCTCTATCTCAGGTGTCTGAGGCATTTCTGGTTGGCTCCTTTCCGTTCGGGTGTGCAGAGAAAGATGAGAGCCTGGCCCCCGGGGCGACTGGTTGCTTCCTGGCCATGGAGTCCATTTTCGTACCTGACACTGCATAATGCGGTGGATGGAGCATTGAACTGGAAATCCAGGATCCACAGACTCGCCGAGGACTCCTCTGACTGCACCTAGGTGATTGCCTTTATTGCTTTGTGTCCTTCCCCATCATCTTGGTAGGAAATTTATAATACAATTTCAGACAACTTACACATGGTCTATACATTTTTCTGTAATGAAGTCTGAGTTCGGACTTTTTCTGTTTTTGTCCTTTCTAATATTATTTTTCCCTTTGCCAATTTTTAATGTTACAGATGAGTTACATGAAGTTCACAGATGAGTTGCCTGAAGTAATTAGGTGGGTAAGGTCATTTAGCCTGAAAGTTACATCCTTAGTAAATTAGATTTTAAGCTCGTAAACTAACTTTATAGTATCTGATGGTGCCGCTGTTTGTGCCATGTGTATAAGGGGCCAAACTGCTATGCAGACACCCTGATGATAGGGGGAGAATAAATAGAGGCAGTTTACAGAGTGCTTTGATTTCTTTAGGGTCAATAAAGTGATAACACAGGCACATTGTTCAATGGGACATGAAAAGAAAATAAAAATAAAAGGAGACACAGTTACAGTTAAAGTGATGGACTGAAAATATACTATAGTCTATTGAAGTAAAAATATTAAAGTAACTTATTAACTTTAAAACCAAATTAGACATGGAGTTGTAAGCTTCAAGACTTCGAGTGAATTCTGTCCCTAGTGTGTGGGGAGCACCTTTCTTTCTCCAACACTCATAAACATCTAGAGTCACACATTCTCCAGTCCTAATTAGCTCTGTTTTGGCAAGGGGTCCTGGGGACCAAACTCAGGGCCTTGCACTTGCTAGGTGAGTGCTCTACCACTGAGCTAAGTCCCCAACCCCCCCCCCATTAGTTCTTGAATTAAAGAGAATCAAGGTTCGTTAGAGACCATATGATCTATGTCTTGGGGTGGAAAAAAAAATGGGACAGATTTTGAGCTAGAGTGGCAGCCAGAAGACAAACAAGGAAGCTTTGAGTATCCAGGGCCATCCAGATAAGGCAGGGAGACAGCTGCAGGGGGCTCCCACCAGCCAGATTGAAACAATTTGACCATCAGAAGAGAATATACACTATAGCTAATTAAAATGAATTGAGTCTATAAGAAAACCGCCCATTTGGACAAAATTAGTTCATTAAAATGTATAAGATGCTAATTATAACACAAAAGAAGGGCGAATGCAATTTTTAAATTAACTAAAATTAGTAGAAGACTATTGGTGCATAAGATGTTTTGCTCTGCTAAGTACACGTGTGTAGGTACCACTATGGGCTTTTTTAATCCCCTATCTCCGTGTCTAGCAGAGAGGTAGGCAAAGTTTTCTGAAAGGAGGTAAAATAGCATCAGGTGCAGGAAGGGCCGTCAGTTCAAGGGACAGTAGACAAGAACTAGGTGGACAGAGCTTGAGTGTGTTGTTGTACCGCAGACTGGTCAAATTTCAGAAGGAAAGGCTGGCAGCTCAAATCAGCCTCTCGTCTCCTCAAAACCAAGTCTCTGAACATTTCAACCAATCGTATTGGGATACAAAATTTACATAATGAGTTAAACTGAAAACTGAGACTAAATGTTCCTGTAGTAGTTTGCAATGGCTGCTGTACAGGAGGGTTAGAACCATTACGTGTTGTTTCACAGTCCTGGAGGCAAAGAGGTCCAAGTTCTAAGGGTGGGCAAGGTGGGATCTTCCCAAGGTTGTGAGGGAGAACGCGTTCCAAGCTTCTCTCCTTGGCTCATAGGTAACATCTTCTCCTGTGTCTTCACACTCTCTTCTGTGTGTGTGTGTCTCCCAACTTCCTCTTCTTGTAAGGACATTGGATATATTGGATTAAAGTCCATCTGAAGGACCTCACTTTAATTTGATGGCCTTTTCAGATACAATAGCATTCATCTCTAAATACAGTCACATTCTGAAGCACAAGGAACTAAGACTCAAACATACACAGTCTTAGAGGACACAATCCAGCCCATAACACATCACTTGACATGGATGCAATGAAGGAAGAGATCAGCGATGCCTGTTTGCAAGAAAAGGTATGGCTATGGGCTTCCCTTTAACCCTGAGTCTGTCTTGAGTCCAAGAGGAAACCAGGTAAGAAATATCTGCTAGTCCCAATGGGGTCCCTGTCTCTGATCAAGTCAATCTGGAGCGGTAAATTGATGATTTTAGCTGAATTGTGAGGCTCTTTTCCTTTGCTGCTCGATAGATCACTATAACTGGGAAAGACACATTATAATATGTAAATAAAAAGCTTACATGGTCATAACTTGGTCATAGTTTGTATATAAAAATGGCAATACATTTTACGATCACTGTGGTATTCTGTGAAGAGCTCATGCAGTTGGTTTGAAGGTGTTTGAAGCACTTCAGGGAACATGACACTTTAGAGATATAGAGAATTTGAGTAAAGTTCGTAATTAACCTTTAAATGTACAAGAGAATTTATCAAAGATATATCGATGTATTGATCGTGTAAGTTTGGGTTTTTGTAATTTTCATTTAGTATACTTATAATATCTTTGAACATTAAAGAATGAAGTAGCACATTTAAAAAAAATGTTACTTTATTTGCAATACAGAGGATGGAGCTCAGGACCTTTACACTGAGCTATATCCCCAGCCCTTTCAGTCCCCTTAGGTCAGAGTGCTGGCATCGGAGGTGTGCGCCATCCGGCCTGTCTGAGATCTGTAAGAGTGGTTTTCTGTGCACTGACCCTGCAGAATTTAAAATCCTCGCAGGACTCTGGCAGCACTTCAGGAAGGCGTGAGAGAGAGACGCAGCAGCCAGCAGCAGCCAGCAGCCCAGACAACACGAGCGACCCCTGAGCTTGCTCCGTCTTCTCACAGCCCAGGACTCCTGCTGTGGGATCCCTCCCCACCTTACCCCTGGAAACAAGGAGCTGCCTCGCCCTCGAATGTGTATTCCGCTCTTTCAACTTCAGCAAGACTGAGATTCGGGTAATGCAGGAGTCCTGACTTCTTCGCAGGGGGACACGGGGGTGTGGTTGTACTTCTCAAGGAGGTGGGATGTGGATGGCGTTTTCCCCAAGCTGGCTCACATCAAAGCCCCCCCAGAAACACTCAGTGAGTTGATTCATTCCCAGCCCTGGGGATTAACCCAGGGTCCTTCTACCACTGAGCTACACGCCCAGCACATTTTTTTAAGACAGGGTCTCTCTGAGTCACCAAATTGGCCAAGCTGAATTTGAATTTAAGATCTTTATGCCTCGGCCTCCCAGAGTGCTGGGATTAATGCTGTGCACCCCCACATCTGGCTCACTCACTCATTGCTATTGGCTCTACTCGTGTTCCAAGTTTCTCCAAATCCTTGCCTATGTTCTTGTGGGCCTCTCCTGGTGCAACACTCTCCATTCACCCCTATCCAAGATGAGCAAACATGAGATCTAGCAGTCCTGAGAAAATAGAGTGAAAGCCAGGTTAATTTTAAAACATAAGCACTAGCCAGGTGTGGTGTACAGGCCTATAATCCTAGCACTCGGGAGGCTGAGGCAGGAGGATTGTCTCAGATTCAAGGCCAGCCTTGACTGCCTAGTGAGTTCAAGGACAGCCTGAACTACATAGCGAGACCCTGTCTCAAAAAACCAACAAAGAACAAAAACAAAGTACAAAAAAAACAGAACAAAGACAAACAAACAAAAAAATAAAGCATAAGCACAGAAAACAATGTGAAAGCGCTGGTCCGCTCTAACTGGTACACATGGACGATTGGACAGGTCATCCCACTGATCATTCGGTCAGCGCAATATCACAAACGACAACAATAAAATTGTATATGCATCTGACTTGCTGCATCTGAGGATTCTGCATCCGTGGATTCAACTGGTTGCAAATCAAAAATATTTTTTTAATTGGCCTGTGCACTGAACATGGACAGATGGATTTTATTGTGATTATTTCCCAAACAATTCAATCTAACAACTATTTACATTACCCTTATATTGCATTAAGTATTGTAAGTAATGTAGAGATGGTTTAAAGTCTATCTGCTTTAAACTAGGGGCAGAGGAGCATTCATTGTATGTAAATACTGTTTCCTTTCATCTGAGGGGCTGGAGTATCCACAGATTTTGCTGAGGGGTCCTGAAGCAGTGTCCTTGGACACTGAGGGACTGAGGTGGGAGGTAGGGGAAAGACGAGTAAACAACAGAAAGCCACGGGGCAGAAAAGTGGAGAAACCAGACAGAGCAAGGATAACAGTGTCAAAATGTCAGGAAAACAATAGATAAAGGTCGCCACGTCCTCTGGAGTCCTCAGGCCTGCACAAAACCTTATGTCCATGACCCTGGCCCACAGCCAGCCTCATCCGCGTTGTCGTTTCACCCCTTCCACTCATCCCAGGGGGCCCTGGAGTTACAACACTTCCTCTAAAAACCTCGCAGGGTCAAAACTCCCCCTCCTAATAGGCAGGATCCGTTGGGCCAGGACTCTTGTCAGTCCCAGTTGAAGATCCTCTAACAACGCCAAGACCTTTAGACCCTCTACCTGGCTGTCAGGCCAGGCCCAGTCATGGGCCTGTTGCTGCTCTATGGAGTGTTCTATTGCTTCTTCTGCTTTTGCTAGATCTTACTCATCTTACTCCTTTTGAGTGTCTTGCTCAGTTCTTGGGATGCCAAGAACCTGAGAATGACTCCCTGTAACCCTCCATCAGAGGACAGCATGGCAGTACAGTGTGTCTCTCTTCCTCAGTCAGGCAGAGCAGAAATGAAACTGGTGGGATTAGTATATGCTTGGAGCTGTAAAAATTGTGTAGACATTCCTTAATTTCCTTTATGATTATAAAAATAACCATTCTATCTTCACAGAAAGGAAATAACCGACAGACATCATAAAAGAATGCTGATAAACCGCTTTAAAAAAAAATACAGAGGAGAGATAACATTTTATTCCCATGACGGAGGAAGGCAATGGCCAACTCTAGAATCTGCTAAATTAGTATCATTTCACTGGCACATCAATACTTCAAGCTTTTAGTTTTTAAACTGCTTTTTGTGTTTTTCAGTAATTTCACCACTGTCATCATTTTAAAAATAAATGCATGTGGTTTTCTTGCAGGGAATGAACAGGCAAAGTGACAGTGATTTGGGGAGAGAGAGAGAGGTTGGTGAAAACGAGGGAAGAAAGAAGGGAGGAAGTGAGATGGTGTGAAATTGGATTTGGATTCAAGAGGTTACAGGAGGTAAGGACACTGTTTTGGAGCTGGCTCCCTGTAGACCTCTAGGAGCTGCGGATTCTGCCGCCCCCCCGCCCCAACTTCTCCTCTCTACCCAGTGCCTAGTAGGTGGCATGCAGAGTGTCAACAGGAGCCCTTGGAGAGCTTGAATTCAGGCCACCATTCATTCACAGAAAGGGAATACGCATGTCACATCAAGGAAATTCCAGGTTTTCTTTTGGAAGAAAACTTGTGTCATTTGGGAACTTTTTCACCTCTGGGAATTACACCATTGACTTCCAGGTTCTTTGGCTCTGGACTCAGACTGAATTGCACCTCCAGCTGTCCTGGGTCTCTAGCTGGTGGCTGGCAGATCGTGGGACAGCTTCTGTAATTCTGTGAGTCATGGCCAGTGTGTTACTGGCTATCCCTGTTTATCTATCTGTCTGTCTGTCTATCTGTCTGTCTGTCTATCTATCTATCTATCTATCTACCTGTGTCTCCCAGCCATTCTGTCTGCCTGGAGAGCCCTGCTCATGGCAGTTTGTACCCTGCATCTGGAGACTGACTTGCTATCTATGTGCCACAGCTCAGCAGCTTGCAGAAACTTGAACATTACAGCCCTTTATCATCCTTTGTTAGAAAGAAAATGTTCCCATCCATAATTTCATTTAAGTCTCAATTGCAGTGTGAGTAGTGAGTCAAGAGAGGCACACACCTTGCTAGTTAGCCTGGTTGGTTAGCCGAAAAGCAGAGGAGCTGGAAGAGATGGTGGTGAGGGACTATCCCCAAATGAGTTTCTGGAAAGGAAGGTGAGGCTCCGGCACACAAAGTTGGCAGCCTCTGTTGGCTCCCTGGACCAGGGGCCGAGTTTTGAGCAGAATGTAGACTTGCTGTGATCCCTCAGTGTGGGGGCTCAGCCAGCACCAGATGAATAAAGAGTGAGGGGGGCCCAAACTTTCAGCTTTCCCATATTATCATTACCCTTATTATTTCTGTCTTCCCAGGCTAAGCCATGGCACACTTAGATTCTCTGCGATCGGGTAGCCAGGGAGACCAGGTGTGCACCTGGAGTAGAGGCTGAAATGTCGCCCACGGCCGGGACGCAGCTCCTCCTCTGCTGCTAATTCGCCTTGGGACTTCAAGGACGTGGTTTTCTGTTTCTGGGCCTGTTTCCTTATCAACCATCTGAGGGTACCGAAACCAATATCCAATACTGGTTCTTCTCCCCAGCAACAGGATCTAGTTTTCAGGTAAAATGTAACCAAGCACTGCACCGTGACAAGCGCAAACTAGCAGATTTTCGTGGCACTGGGCGGCGCGCAGGGCAGGGCCTTGACCTGTGGTTTAGCTTCCCTGCTTAGGGGGAGGAAATCTCTACCACTGAACAGCCCGAGGACCCTCCCAGACTCCCAGGACAGCCTAAAAAGAGTGTGGAAACCCATAAGTATTTAGCTCCAGGGGTCTCTAGCATTCTGTAAGACAGCCTGTGACTCCGATGAGACCATGTAAGGAAAAACACTGACCAAAAGAAAGCAAGAGCTTTGTCACTAAAATGGTTACATTGTTTGGAGGGAGCACAGGCCCCTGGTTCTTGGTCTTCAAAGAGCTTGGGCTGCTGTTTTCCCAGAGCATTGGTAGGCGCACCGCCCATTGCACTGTTCCGAGAGGGTAGCCGTGCGCCCCCTGTGGGAACAAGGGGTCGAGAAAGTGTGGGGCACCTCAGAGACAGAAAGAGGGAGAGATCTCAGCGGCTTTTCCTGATAAAGCATTTCCTCTGACTGAAAGCCAAGCACAGCAGAAGCCAGGCAGCCTGGCCCTCCCTTGGCTGTTCTTGCTCACGCCCCACAACTCTTCTCATTGCCGGCTCCCTCCAGGGAAGGCTAGCTGCTTGCTGGAGCGGGCTTGGTGACTCTGCTGCCTGCTGGGAAACCTCATCGGCCCCAGGCTATTGGGCAGGGAGAGGAAATCCATTCACTAGCTCACTCGTAAGTCCCTCAAGGACAGAACAGAGTCTGCACCATGGAGGACACAAGTCTCACCTGCTTCCCAGCTTCACCAGTTAGTGGGGTCTCCATGTCCTAAGTGTTTGTGAAGGATCTGCTGGGCAAAGATCTTCAGCAGATGCCAAGTCAGGAGGACGTGTGACGAGGAGCAAAATACCTCCCTGGTCTCAAAAGGTGTCCCCAGAATCGCTTCTTAGTTGAAAGGGGAGAAACAATAGCTCTACTCTGGTGAAGACGGATGACAAGGTGACAGTGTGATCAAAATCAACATTAGCAACAAGAAGCAAACGGATGTCACATGCCTCCGGAGTAATGAGTGGAAAGGAAACACCATGGCTTATGAGTGTTCCCGCCGGAGGCAAAGCCCAAATCTGACTTAATCAAAGAGACATCAGCTGAACCCGCGTTGAAGAGCATTCTACAGTGGGCCTGTATGCTTTAAAACATGTCAGTGCTGTGGAAGTGGGAATGACTGAGGAGCCTTCTGGACTGAAGAGACTAAACAGACATGTACTTACACAGACCAGATCCTGTACTGGAGGGAGTAGCGACTGCATATTATCAGGAAGATTGACAAACACGGTGCACCAGGATGCAGATGCAAATTTTCCAGGAGAATATTATTATCCTTGGTGATTGCACATGAAAACATAAATAAGTAAAAGGTCAAGATGTACATAGCCTAATTTCAAATGGTTCAGAACAGAAATTAAAAAATTTTGGAAGACTGGTGCTAGATTGCACACTTAATATGAGCCGCAAACAATGTACAAGTTATACATATTCATGTATGTGTATGTATGTGCATGTACATATCTGTGTCTAGCTACTCGTCTATATTTTCATGTGCAGACCCTTCACAACGCCACCGCTCCTGGGCTTCTGCTCTAAAGAAGAGCCCTGAGTAGGAGGCAGCACACCCAAGGCAGAGGTCAGGCTGGTGGGAGAGGTCTGCCCCCAGAGGCTGGAAACACATCCGAAGGTAAAACCAGGGGAGGAAGGATCCCTAACATGAAGAGCAGGACAAAGTTGCCATTAAGGGGACTCGATGGTGCAGGCAGAGCCTGAGCAAAGCACAGGCAGACGGGTGCTCTCCCTCTTGACCCACATTCTAAATGGCTGATGAGGAAAGTCCTTCCATGCTGCTGTTCACCCACCAAGCTGTGATCATCTTACTTATCTCACAACACGTTCCTGTGTGTTAGACTGGAATTGAATGCAAAGTGCCAAGCACACTGCTAACACCAAGTAAGTGCTCATTAAATGCCCCCTTTCCTATCCCTTTGTGTGTTGAAGCATCTCCATGGCAACTCACCTCTCCGCTTTCACTGAGACCCCTGTAAAATTTTTGCAATTACTCTAAACGCTCCATTTTTTTCATCTGAAATGAGAAATTCTAAAGGTAATAATATATCAGATTTTCTAATAAAAGTCAATTAAATGCAGAGTTGAAGCTGCTTCTGAACTCAACTAGGAGGTCTCAGAGACTCTTGAATTTCAAAATTGTTTTCATTATTTTTGATAGATTAAGTAAAACAAAACTAATTATTTCTTATGATGATGATGATATTTCACTTCCTTGTGATCACTACACTATAACAACAATAATTGCTACTTTGGAAATTGGACACTTAGTATTTTCTGGGTGCTCTGCCAGTTGCTTTACTCCTAACCCTCCCATTGCCTTCTTAGGTTGGTAATCTTTCCATTTTACAGATGAAGATACTGAGGCTGAGTATGTCTATGGAACTGGCTGAGGATCTTGCTGGCAGAAAGTGCCAGCCCAGGGGATAGTGTACTCTGTCTCCAAATCATGGATATTCTGTGGTCCGGGTTCTTGACAATGACTTCAGTGAGATGAAATTTCAAGTTTCTCATGTACTTCTGAAGTGGGCTTAGCATGGCAGCAAATGCAACCAGCTGTGTCTCTGAGGCAGGAACAGTTATTGCTGACCAGATATTCCATGTGTCCCCTTTTGTATTCCATTCCTCCTCGCCATCAGGTTGAGGCCAAGGGACTCATGGCCAAACAATTGTAAGCAAAATGACACATCTTACCCTGTGGATATAAGCTGATCTGCTCATTTCCCCTCTGTCTACCTGTGCTGAAGTGACTTCAGAATTGTCATGTTGTGATGGCTGTGAGATGAAGAACCTTTCGATACCTGGGTCACTGGATAAAGAAGCAAGTAGCATTAAACTTTGTGTGTAGAAGAAACTAACCTCTGTCATTGTAAGCCACCATAATTATGATGTTTACTTGTTACTGCAGCACAACCTAGCTGACCCTGACTGATGCAAAAGTAAATCCTTTCTGATGCCCATTTATTACAGGAGGGATAAAACCATCATCATTTTGGGTGCAAAGGAGGTTAGGTGCCTTCCTTTCTCAACATCAAAGTTAAAATTGAATGGCATGGATTTGTAACTATTTTTAGGCAAAAAAAGCATAGTTTTGTTTTGCTGAAAAGGGAGAAAGGTAAACAGGAATCAAACAAACAAAATCTCTCTTTTTTTTTAATTTTAGTGCTGGGGATTGAACTCAGGGCCTTATGCTTGCAAGGCAAGCACTCTAACCACTGAGCTAAATCCCCAGCCCAATACCTCTTTTTTTAAAATTGAGACTTAGGTAGAACTGAATGAACAAATTCTCTCCTCCAAACCAGATGATAGAGGTGAAATATTTTGCAAAAAGAGGTAGGTGCACACTTGAGAGGACACGCTTTAAATAACATTCCTGCAAAAAGCATCTGCAAACATCAGAATCTAAAGAAAGGAATCACTACTAATGAGATGCAGCATGATTAGAGAAAATCATTTTTACAACACTGTGGGTTTTTACTTCTGCCCTTGAAGGCCAGGCTTTGTCGGAATCTTATTAATAAGATGGCAATGCCTAGATAACTAAGACTGATAAAGAACAAATACAATTTGACTGGAATCAGCTACAAACAGCACGTGTTTTGAAAGATTACTCTAAGTGACTTCCAAATTTGTATAATTCTCTTATAAAGTAAGTTTTTGTTAGACTATAAAAATATTTTTCAATTTCTCTACAAGAGAAATGGCAAAAGAGGTTAATTAAAAGTCAATGGAAGACTACTTAGGCACTTAAATATGTAATTTCTTGAGCTTCAATCTTAAATAGCTCAACACTACAAAAAATAGACTATAATAATTCATTCCTTTCTTCTTTAAATAGCTTTTTGTTTCCTTTATTTGATTTAAAATTGTGTCCCAAAAGTCTGTGAAATCCTAGCTGTTGAATAAGCTTGGCCCATTTGAATGAATGAATGAGATTAAGTATGCAAACAGAGTTAGCAGGTACAATGGTTCTCTTCTGATCGCTGAGACACTAATTGCAGGATGATTCTACACTCTGTCATCGCTGATGTTATCTCTGTGCCTCTTGCCCCACCCTGCCACCTTCCCTGTCCCTGCGTTGGATAAACTAGCTGTTACCCATTTACCAGAATCCTACTGTTTTCTGGGACCCGGTTGCAGCTGCTGGTACTCTGAGCAGTGCTTCCATACTCTGAAGGCTTCCCCCTCTCTTGATTTGATATTATACTTTTTATTATACCAGGTAATTTACTCATCATTTCAGGAAGTTTGTGTTTTACATTGTATTACTGATTATGATTGATAATCTTTTTGTGATTATATGCTGCTGTGGACTGAATGCTGTGTTCCCTCAATCTTAAGTGGAAGCCTAAATCCTTAATGTAATGGCATTTGGCTGTGGGCCTCCATGGAGTAATTAGATGGATACCTTGTGGATTGGATTAGTGCCTTATAAGACAATAAAGAGACTGGACTTCTCTGTCCTCCATGAATAAGAACTTCTACTCATTATGGACAAGCTATTGGTGGAACACAGCAGGTGAGCCTTATGTTTCCCTTCAAGAACAACTATCAGAATGTTCAAGACGTTGAAGTATTCTCCCAGATCCAAGCTATTGCCCACATTTCTCATCTACCTAAAACCAGGATGACGCCATTGCCAGGAGTTTTCTTCAAAACAAAAATGTTTACCATGATAACTTCGTGTATCTTCTGCAGTGGTAAGAAGCCAAAAGAGATCTTTTTTCCATCTTTCTTCCCCATGCAAGCTAAATTAGTTTTTTCTTATCGTGTGCACACTCTGCTTCCACTGTTCCCACACCTGTCCTCTGCAATTTCTCACTTGTTCTCCCTCTTTGTAATGTAAGTCCTACACAGCTATCAGCCATACTGTCTGGTTCCTGTTGCATCAGCCGTGCCTACTACAGTGTTCTGACATAGTGGGGACTCCTAAAGATCTTGCTGATAAAATAGAAACAGCCACCAGTCCTGGGCAATGAGGGAGGAGAAATCTAAGCAGGCCATGTCGAATCCTGACTTAGACTTGTACCTATGGAAATTTCTAACAGTACTGAGGAGGAGATGGGTACTTATCCAAGAAATTGACTGTGCAGTGTTCATAGTACAATGTTTTTAGGTGAATAATTGTAAACTTTTGACTTCTCATTTTGTAGATTAATTTTAGTATTTTCCCACTACCTAGGTTACGTCATACTGAAGTTTTCTTTTAAAGAACCTGTTTTGTGTGTGTGCCTGTGTGTGTGTGTGTGTGTGTGTGTGTGTATGTGTGAAATATCTGTCTGGATTACATGGCTCCTACCTAATCATTGCTGTCAAATTTTACTCCCAGAATGGACACTAAGATTTATATGTCTAGGGTTGGGGATTTAGCTCATTGGTTAGAATGCTTTCCTTGTAAGCACAAGGCCCCGAGTTCGATCCCCAGCACCAAAAAAAAAAAAAAAAAAAAAAAAAGATTCATACATCTACATATAAATTGTCCACATATTGTGTGCTAAAAATTGTTAATATTGTTTTTAAAAGTTCACAGTTGTATACATATGTGCCATATACTGTGCTAAGTAATTTAGATCAATTATTGGTGAGTCAGAACCCTCGTATAAGGTCAGCAGTATTACTGTTCTAATCAATTAATTTATGCACCAGACATTTATTAGGTTCATGCCATGTGCGAGACATTGAACTCAGCATCAGGGATAGAACAGGGAATGCAGTAAGTATAAATTTCCCTGAAAATTACATTCTAATAGAGGAGAAGAGAGAATTGAGACAAATACTGAAAGTATCAATCATTTTATGTGCTAAGAATGTTATAAAAATACAGCAGGGAAATGAAAGGGGGTTTTAGGCAACACAAGTTACAGAGAGCTCAGGGGAGGTGCTGTAGTCTGTTTGGGCTGTGTGACCGTCCACCGTGATGTAAAAATTTGACTTCAGAACCATCGAGCAGATTTGTAAGCACGTGTCTGGATATGTCTGTGCATGACTGACACGTAGGTCAGCAGACTGAGAGGGAAAGACCCAACCTGGATATGAGTGGCTGCAACCAAATGGCTTATATCCTGCAGGAAGTAAGCAGGGAAAGAAGGAAGTAGTCTAATTTTGGAAGACCTCGTTTTCAGACATCAATTTCCATCTTTTTCAGTCTTCCAGAGCCGCTGCTGGTGACTCTCCAGTGAGCTTCCGGGCCCCCGAGCTTGGCTGGTGCTGCATCCTGGAGCCCTCTTGTTCTGGAGCTTCCATTTGCTTGGGGTGAGCAGCTGCTGGATCCTCTCGCTTTGCAGTCCCCAGATGGCCACTGTAGATTCTTCTGCCTCTGATCTCACAGACTGCCTTTGTGGCCTCTCGCATCTCTGATCCTGTAGGCATATCTGAGAAATCCTTTTGTAATACTACACAGATACTTCATATTGATTCCTCTAGAGAACCTAGGGGTTCTCTAACCAATATTGGTTGCTATAACAGAATACCATAGACAAAATGGCTTATAAACAACGGAAATTTGTTTTTCACAGATCTGAAGACTTGGAAGTCAAAGATTAGGGTGCTGGGAGATCCGTTGTCTGGAGAGGACACATTTTCCAGCTCACAGATTCTGGCTTCCACCTGCATCCTCACATCGTAGAAGAAACACAGCATCGTCACAGCATTAATCCTACTCACCAAGAGCCCTAGTCCCATCACCCAAACACTTCCTAAAAGACTCCATCTCCTAATACCATCACCCTGTGGTTAGAAATTACACATATGCTTTTTGGGGTGAAACAAACATTCCCACCATTACAGAAGGCTTCACTGATGAGGGTTGTGTGAGCAGAATCTTTAAGAAGTGAGGGGGGCACCATTCAGATATCCAGGGAAAGAACTTTGCAGCCAAACAGAGCAGCGTACACAGAATTCCAAGGTAGGAGCACGGTGCAGGAAATCAGTGTGGTGAGAATAAAAGAAGTGAGTGAATGTGGGGAAGCTGTGAAGAATATGTTTGACCATATAAGGCCTTGTGGGCTATTTTGAGGATTAAGGTTTTATTCTGTTTGCAAGGAGACGCTGTGGGAGTATTTTGTGCAGAGAATGATCTGGTTTACATTTAAAGGGATATTATGGCTGCTATATTGAGAACAAACTGAACTGGGAAAAAGACAGAAATAGAGATTCTAAATAGGAGGCGGTTGTACTACTCCAGACAGGAAGACTCGGAGACCTGAAACGGTGTTGCAGTGATGCAGGTGATAACTGGTCAAGTTCAGTATGTATTTCCAGAGAGAATCCACAGGATGTGTTGATGGAGAGGAATGTGGGTTACGAAAGCATGAAAGAAAGAGAAAGTGACACCAAAGTGTTTGCTTTCAGCAAGCAAAAACATGGAGTTGCTCTCTATTGAGGGGGAAAGATTGAAAGAGGAATAGATTTGGGAGAAAAGACCAAAGTTTGGATTTGGATGCATTAAGCCTGGGGTTCCTGTTGGGTAACCAGTAGAGATGTTAGGTGGCATTGGATCTGTGTTCCTGCAGTTCAGAACATTGCTTAGGGAGGAGACAGAAGTTTGAGTGTTCAAATATAAATGGCCTTAAAATCCTAAAAACTGGCCTGGGGATTTAGCTCAGTGGTTAGAGAGCTTGCCTCGCAAGCACAAGGTCCTAAGTTTGATCCCTGGCTCACACACACACACACACAAAATTCCTAAAAACCAAGTGGCTCATCTAGAAAATGAAGATGGAAAGACTAGAAGTTTAAAGTCAGAGAACTGGGGCAGCCAGTTATTTAGATGATGTTTTGGTTCGGTGAAGCGGATGCTCAGACAGCATTCAGAGTGCCAGAAGCTTCTTGCGGCATTTTGCCTGGGAAAGATACTGGGAAAGGAAGTAGGATCCAGTGAGGAAAGTCTCAGACTGCCAATCAGATGTGACACCTCCGAGTGGGAGGAGTCTGCAGGAAGAGACATTAGATGGAGTTGGCCTCAGACTAGGACGAATGTCTGTCAGAATCGTGGCCAACCCAAGGAGATCTTATTAGCACAAATCTGCATCACAAATATGGCCAGGGCCAAGGATTGGAGCCACAGTCACTGATGAGAGCCTTCAGGCAAGAGTGTGACCTCAACTTCCCCACTGTGGTGGATCCCAAAGGTGCTGCCACTGAATGTGGATGGCTACCAGCATCACTTGCAGGCGGACACCAAGTTCTTTCTGGAAAGAATGTCTGAATCGCACAGTCCCGTGGCTGCCACAGGTAAAAGTTTCAGCAAAGAGACCATTAGATCACTTAACTGTAGTCACAAAGCAAGTAGGTGAATTTGAACCCCCCAGCCTGATGCTAACATCTTAGCCTTGCTCTGCCTATTTGACAGCGTCACATAGTGAATTAAATTTTGTCGTTGTCTGTAGAACCCACACAAAGAAACTAAAACGGTTGGTAGGGAGTGATGAGTGTTGATTCAGTGTGTCCCTTTCATTTGTCTCTGAGAGTCCCTTGGAACGTCAGCTATCGCTCCTTACCCAGCTCCCCAGCCTCAACCACACACACCCCTTGCAGCTGATCCCCGAGCAGAAGCTAGCAGGAGTCCATGGATACACAATGATACTCCCTTTGTGAAGCTTCCTCTGGTTGTGTAAGGAAAAGTAGTCTAAAATTTTACAGCACTATCTTGCCTTTCTGTCTCGTACTATAAACCCTGTTTCCAAACCTCCTTATGACAGCATCTCCTCTTGGTGTGGTCACTATGGGACTCAAGCCCTGATGTGTGATCCATCACAGGCTCCTCCCACTTCTCTTTAGCCACAGGAGTTCATTTCAGAAGCTATATTTCTTGAAATTACTGCTTTTTTCTAGGATTCAGGCAGAGAGCTCTCTCTTTGGAAATCTCTTCCTCTTGTGCCTCCTGTCTATTTCATCTAAATATCTTTCCACTGTGTTTCTACTCACACTGTATCAGCGACTTTCAAGGACTCGTTGCCCTAGATGCGTTGTACAGCATGACCTGGTACACAATTTACACATACCTAGTGTCCCACAGGACCAAGACACAGTTGTTCCACCAAGCTCTCACATCTTTACTGCTGTGCAAGCCACACTGATCTATTGCAGCTTGTTTCATTCCTTTTTAAAAACTGCTGTCTGCAGCCCAGAAAACTGATTTAATGACCTGCCAATGGGTCTCAACATACAGCATGAGAAACACTGCCCCCTATGGACCTTCATGAGTACACTCAGCTCACAAGGCTGACATCATTAGTATACTTGTCTCTTCCCTGGCAGGCAGTAAACTCTGAGGACATAGATCATATCTTATTCTTACTTTTCTTCTATTTTGGTACCAGTAAATGTCTGAGGAATGAATAAGTAAGTACACTTGTGCTCTGAGGTCTTGCCAATCACCTACTTGGAGTTTGAAAGTGTAACAGAATTCTTAGGATATTGGAGTATTTACTTCAGACTTTCTGGAAGCTCTCCCTGGTATTAAGGCTATGCCCTTCCACAATATGTCACACGTGTTTGTGGGCCTAGGAATTCCTCTGTTCTCTTTTTGCACTTAATTTGTGTTGTGGTTGTGGGTGCTCCATGATCTCACAGATCTCCTCTTCTGAACCCAGGCGAGGGTCTGCGAGCAGACACCCAGCACGGATAAGCCAGTTTCTAACCCTATGGCCAGAGCCATGTCAGCCAGCTCCTCTCCAGAGTCAAAGATGCGTTTCTTGCTGCAGGAGCAAACCAGACTGCAGTGAGGGAGTGAGGAAGCCGTGCAGAGGTCATAGACAAGAAGAGCAGAGAGATGATGCATATCCTTGGAGTGTTCTTGAGCTCCTGAGTCCAGTTGTCTTAAAAATCAATAGCTTCCTATGTTCTTCCCATTAGGTGACTCAACTATTAAGTGCCCCAAGACGTTTCCACTAAATTCTCCTCTTACAGGACTACCGTGCCTACATCATTGTTGAATTTTGTCACTTTGACGTGTGATGCTCTCACTGGTACACAAGTCTCAAGTCGCACCTGTGACTTTCTTAAAGCACCTCAGGCCAGCGTGGGAAAGGTGGACAGTGACCTTTGGCTATGTCTGGGGCTCTGTTCGAGACACTGTCACCATCTCGTGGCATTAGGAAAGAGGTCACAAACTGCTGTGGCTGGGAGTGCAAATACTCTTCAAGCCAGGAGACATGCCGAGGTTGTACCAAGTAGGGGAAGGGACATTTTCCTTCTCACTTACAAACTAGCAGAGCTTCTACACACTTGCTGGATTTTTTTTGCCCTAACTTTTTTGTTCATCTATAAAATTAATATATTCTTAAATTTTGTTGGGAAGATTAAATAAAATCATGAATGTGAAGTATGTCGCACAGTTCTCATCATGATGTAATCATTTAAATGTAGTTCTTCGAATCCCTTCCTTGTAGAATCACGACACAGCCCTCCAAGTTTTAATTATCTTGCCTTTCGAAAGTTTACTTCTTTGTTAAAACTAAGATTTCCTGTCCCCCGTTTGTACTTTTATTTAGTCTCTTCTGCTTTGCTGATTGCTCAGTCCCCTGAGGTTTGGAATGTTTGGTTTGGTGATAAATAGTAGTAATGACACTGCATCAAATAAAGATGGTTTCATTTTTAGAGAAATGAAATGACATGTTAATGGCCCAACATGACACTAGGTGATAAATATTTCCCTTGATGAAGCATCTACCACCATTAACCATTACTGACTCAACAAAATTATTTGTTCCTCTTTGCCAGAGAGAAAATGAAGTAGCTTGTCGTGTCAGGGCCTGATGCTAAACTATCAGTGAAAATTGAATTTCTGAACCTGCCATACTTGGCAGTGGCCCGAATCTTACTGGAAGAGAGAAAAGGTTGTGGCAGCAGGATTTGACTTCTCATTTCAGCGTATTTTTCTAGGGAACTTGAGATTCTGTCTTGAGGCCAGGTGAGACCACTGCAGCTCACTAGGCCTGGGTTTGTCAGGCTGGGAGACCACCCCGAGTTGTAGACATGCACGGGGCTCTGTGTGGGTGCTGGCCTGGAAGAGGCTGCGGTGGAAAGTAGAGAGATTGGCAACATCCCCTGTCTTCCTCCAGTGCCATCAAATTCCCACATGTGGAAAACCAATGTGTAGAGTAGTATGCAGAATCTAGGCAGAGGTCTGTGAGGAGAATTAAATATAATCCAGAGCCTGGTTTTCAGTGGACAGAAGTATAGCTGGGATGGCTTGGGGAGCAAAGAGGAATCAAAATCAGCTGTGAGGCTTTTATCACATTATTGATGTCCCTGTTAGGAAGACTATCACAATTAATATGGATGGGGGGAGTTTTGAAGTTATTCTATTTGTAATTTTAAAATCCTTCAGATAATTTTAATATACTACTATCATTATCACTCTTAGAAGGATAACTTTTCCCATTTTCTCACGTAAAACTGCCTCTTATAAACTAGCCAGGGATTCAATGACATTGTTCTACCTCTCAAAGAAGAGGAACTAGGAGGTGATGGAGTTGGTCCTGGGATGTAGTGCCTCTGATCTCTTGGTCATCTGTCTTTCAATTATTATTGACAAGTCTCCCTGTGCCCCAAAGGATGCTCTACTCTGCAGTGACTTACTCTGGAATACACTTTGGAGTTCACTCAGCACATTCAATCTCTGCTTCTCTACAGGCTCTGAAATTAAGATCTGTTATGGCTTGTATCTAGATGTCCCCTGAAACCCTCTTGCACTCATAGATGGGGCTTTTCAGAGGTGGCTGGGTCTAGAGTGCATGAAGATGGATTGAGAGTGTATGATATCTGAATTAGTTCACTGATTGATTTAGCATAGTTTTATGTGTGGATAATGGGAAGGCCCACCCTGGGTATAGGTGACACCAACCAATAGGCTTGTAGTCAGGATAGGATGAAAGTCCAGAAGGCTCCCTGCTTACTGTCTCCTGCCTACCCTGCCCCGGACTGTTTCTCCTCCGCGATGCCCCTCTGCCGGCCACTCTGCCTTGGAGCCAGCTGACTATGGACTGAAACCTCTACAGACTGTGAGCCAAAATAAACGTTTCCTCATTTAACTTCTGGGTGTTTGTTATTTTGTCTCAGCAATGAGAAAGTAACCAAGATAAGACCCACAGGAGAAAGCGAGAATCTTCAAGACAAACAAATAGAAGAACTCCTAGCATCTAAGTGGACAGAACTGAGTCAGTTTTGGATTTGTGCCACCATGTCCCTGATTGCTGGCCAACGCCTTCTTCACGAGGATATTGGTGATCATTGGGAAACCATATGCTGCTCTGCTTACAAGTCTCTGACCATTTTCCTGTAATCCCAATATCAGCCCTGTCCCAGAAAACAAAGAAAGTCACCTCCTTTCAAGAACTCAGTGTGCAAGTATAGAAGAAGAAGTAAATGTGCTATGGCAAAGCTACTCGAGAGTGTAGTATAGTGTTCTTTATACAAAATTTACAGTAGAAGTAGCAACAGAAGGAAGCAGCAGCAATAAAACCAACATTAGCATACTGGGCATACTGGGATTTTTTCCCCCCTACAGTAGGCATTCTTGTCTGCTAACAGAATACATTCTCTGTTTGGAAAATCACTCGTCTCTCATCTCATCTTCTTGCCTGAACACCAAGTGGACAGGACTGTGACCTACAACTGGGGAGTTCATTTTTTTGGTGCCACTCTGACGAATTATCACAAATGTAATGATTTATGGCTCTGTCTACCCGGCAGTTCAAAATGGTTCTTATGGTGATAAAATCAATTTGTCAGTCAGCAGGAGCTGCTTCCTATTGGAGGCCCGAGGAAGAAAATATGTTCCTTGTCATGTCCAGTTTGTACAGTTTGCAGGCAGTCCTTGGTTTGCAGCCACATCATTAATTTTTGTTTCCGTTGTCACATTGCCTCTGTTGTCTTCGTCCTGACCCTCCAGTTTTCCTCCTATCTGGGGTTTTGTAATTACAGTGGGCCCAGTCAGATAATCCATGACAATAGTGCCATCTGAAAATACTTAATTTAATTATTTACTCACATCTGCAAAATTCCTTTCTCCACGTGAGGTAACAAACTAAGATCTAGTGTGCGATTGCTCTATCATAATTAACCAATCAAAGCAGCAAAATTTCCCCAGCAACAGACACTGTTTTGAGAAACAGGTGACCCGAGATGGTTCAATCATAGGGCATCCTGGCTTTGCATCAGGTGGAAAAGCCATGTGGGGAGCCGGGCTGTCACTAGCACTGCTACCTGTGGAGAGAACTTGACTCTGGGCAAGAATCGCCCCACTGCTAGAGTCTCTGGCTACATCTACATTTAGACTTTCCATTTTGCAAGCAAATATGTTTCTATTTGCTGAAATCAATTTTCTTTTTCTGCCATTTGCAATTAAATACAAGTCTGATCACTTATAAATGATACTTTTATTGAGTCTCGACTCTCTACCCAGCACTCTGCTAAAAATTTTACACGAACCGTGTCACTTTATTCTTAGACCACCCACCTGTAATGAGGTGGCTGCTTATTACCTTCACTTTGTATGTGAAGGCTAAGCCTTCAAGAAGTTGAGTGACTGTTTCATAGAAACATTTGATTTATAGTGAAGTCTGCATCACAGTCTCTTCAGAGGTTTAATCATTCTGCTAAAAATGCGGTTGTGATGCTGAAGACTAGATGAAATCACAGGTCTGAGTGACTAAATTGCAGCAGGATGAACAAGCCATATATAAACCTTTACGGGGGTTCCAATACCTTCGGGGACACTAGGATCCTGTTTAGCTTTTTAGTGTTTTCTAAATTTTCTCCGATTATAGTTTGTGACCTTTTGAATGGAAACTAGTTTTTATTTAGCTAGAGATGACATTTTTCTGTGCAAAACCATATATGAGTGTTGGTTCCATGATCCCAAGAGTGACAGGTAAGATTTTGAAGCCTGGTTCAGCATTCTCCTAATTGCTGCCTTTGCCCTCATTCTTTCAGAGAGTTGGGATGGGAGTCTGTATGCATGATTCAATCATCCTGCTGGTGATTAATAGGAAATTAAAAAAAATTATTGGTAGGATACCAGATAACGAGGTCTCTGGTACATACAACCATCACTGAGTTTTGAAAATGAAATTGTTTTCTAACAGATAAAACTGAAATAGGTGTATATACACACACACCTGTGTATAGAGGCTGATAAATACTTTCATCGCGAGAAGACTTTCATCTTCTTGTTCAGACTACCTTGGTTAATGAATCTCTCTATAATTGCTCCATCTCAGAGTGTCTCTAACCTGAAGTGGCATGAATTTGGCATTTTGGGGGCAGATACTGTGTCCCAGACATATTGTCAGGTAATTTAATCACATCATCTCATTTTAGCCTCATGAAACCATACAAATGGGGAAAACTTCATTTTATAGATGAGGTACCTGCAGCTATGAGTTCATACAGTTTCTGCAGGGCCACACAGCAGGTAAGCATGAGTGCTGAGATAGACTGGGGTCTGTGTAATCTCAAAACACACACACCCTTCCCTTTACTTCCCTGTGTTTTCCTCTTGGAAACCCTATAGCTTTGACATGCTCATCACTTGGATTCTTGCTCAAGTGTGAGCTACCTTGTAGCATTCTCGTGTTGTTTTCCTTACATTTGTGACTACTGCACAACTTTGTGTTTTACAGGGGACCTCCAAATGTGGAGTGACAAGAGCTCATGACCACATGAGTTCAGAGTCAGATCTGAAGTTAGACTGCAGGCTTACTGCAGCCTCGATAATGGGTAAAGTTAGGTAAGCTTGCTAGACTCTGATTTCTTGGGGAAAGTAATCTCATCCTCGCTGGGTTGCTCTGGGCGGTCAGTCAAGGATGCATACAAAGTTGTCAGTGGAACCTAGGCATTGACTTCCTCATCTTTTCAGAAGTTTGGAAGAATTTAGTAAATGTGGTCTGATGGATAAACTAAATTAAATGTAAAACTCTTCTTTCCTGTTGCCTAATCCCATTCCTCTTTGCACATAAGTGTACACTGGACAAGAAATTACTGACGTTCTGATAAAAATACTCTATCTTTCTGGTGAAGACAGAACTCCTGTGATAGATCACAGCCCATGTGGCAGGTTTCATTTTTATAGCCTGGTGAGTGGCACATTTTGCTTCTCTTGTTTGCTTTTATCTTGAGGTCAAAGAAATGATGCAATACATTATCACCAGTGCCTGCCCTTCATTTCTTGAACATCTGTGCCCATAGCATATGTCTGTCGAGACAAGTGGATTCATCTTGTTGCTATCTGGTCTCTTATGTGCTGGCTCCTTTGAAGCATGGTGCATTTATTTTGACCATTCCTGCAAAATAATGACAAGTTAAAGGGGAAGTCAGGAAAAGAAAATCTTTGTTTTCCATCTGGAAAGACTTCTGAGATATTTATTAACAACCTTCTCCCTTAAATCATCAAGCTTTAAATATGTTCAAGAGCCACTAGGCTTGAAGTGATGTTATTACAACTGGCTTATCTTGAGCAAATTGTGGCTTGTAGACAAATGCCCATGTGGTTTGAATTTCTTCCATAATAGGTTTAAAATATGAGGGTGTAATTAGTGACTCTAGAAGTCGAATGAATCTATGAGCATGCAAACTCTTGCGATAAGCCCAGTGCCTCTGGCAATCCCCCATCCTAATGAGAGGCTTTAGGGGATATCCTCAAAAATGGGTTTCTTCATTAACCGGGCAAGATTACTGTTAGATGCTCTCTTTAGAGACCCATCCACTTAAGAATTTATACCTAGGAAGTATCCTCGATACTGCCTTCCTCCTTCCCAACGTCAAGTCCTGTGGGTCTTGCACATCTCCATTACCTATTAATTAGGTTTCCAGTAGTTTCCATTATCTACCATTTCAACCTGTGATCCATTCACCTTGCAGCTGACTGTGAGTTTTTCCAGACTCAAATCTTGTCACATACTTTTCTGCTCACTGCTGTACCTCTGTAATGTAGTATTGTGTCTGGTAGCTTAGATATTTTATGACTCATCACTGCCTAACTAATGAATGCATGAATAAGTAAGCCAGTGAATTTTAAGCAAATTTTGCCTTCATTTTCCTTATCTGGAAGGAGTATTGGGATATCTGCTCTTTGAGTGTATTGAGGAACATAATACAGTACATGACCCAAATGTATATGAAAGGTACCATGGACCAGCAAGTCTACTTACTTCAGTAAAATTTTTATTTCCCAGTGGAGTGGCATTGTGATTTTTATTGTTACAGTTTCTTTCTCGCTTAATCTTGGGGTCCTTCACTGGAGAGTACCCATAAACAGAGAGAACAACCCTCCAGAAGAGCCCTAATGGGAAAAAGTTAGGTTTGGTTGTATATTTCACGTGAGACAAAAAGAGGAAACAGAAGAAAAATGTATAGATAGGATTTGGAGAGGTCAAGGGTGCTAAAATGTGGCAGCCAGGAAGCCCAGGGGCAGCAGGGAGCTCAACTAACGGGTGGAGAGAGAAAGAGAAAGATAGAACCTGTAGAACTATGTGTTTATTAAGGTCTGTGAATGTGAATTGCCCCTTAGGTTTTCCTGTGGGGGTAGTTGATATGGCAATTTTTAAAAAATGCCTGTGAAGGAGATAACTTATTTTTATGACTCTGATGTTCATGATTAGATTTTATTATGTGTGGTCAGCAGCTATGTGGTATGTCGGGTTTGGGGTTAACAGGACGGAGAACAAACAGGATGTACTATATCACAGACAATCACATGGGGAGGGAAAACTCGAGCTATGTCAAAGGTGACAGCATACAAGTGAGTCTCAAATAAATTGTCAGGACTGAAAATGGATGCTAAGGCAGTGGTTACATTAAACAAATTTATGAAAAATTAAATCTCTTGTAGAGAAATCAATACAAATCAGGAACTTTTTCCTGGTCTTAATCTTTATTTTGAAAGGTCAACATCATACATTAAAATCTTGGCATGGAATTGTTTTGAAAAGAGCTTATATACTCATAGAATCAGCACCAACTGGCAGTCAGTAATGTCAGTAAATGAAGATCTTGTTAAGATGAACGTCCCAAAGCGTTACACCAAGAGGTACATCAGGGCACACGAGGAAGGGGAAGGTGATGTGCCCAGCCCAGGGACAGATTTGGCATAGTATCCTGTGCAAGGATTTCTCCTGAATATTGGGGGAACTGGAGAAAGATGGGAAGCTTTAAGCTTCTCAGAAGAGTATGATAGCTACCGAAGCCCTATTTTAACTCCACACAGTTTCTTCTTTAATTTGTTTTATGTGCCTTGTTTACATTTTGATAACAGTAAAACATCTACTCCTACGTATCAGATCAATTTTCTATACAAAATGCTCAGATTTCTTTTTTTGTTCCACAAGCATGTGATTCTGCTGCTTCATTTCCCACCTCAGGGAGTTTTCTTGATGAATTTGTGGGATTTGCTTTCTGTGACTTCAGCCCCACTTTTCATTTGGCTGTGGGAAGGGCCGCCTAGTCAGTCCTGCCCTGTTTATGTACATAAGCATGGAATTGTGGTTGGAATCCACTGGAATGTTCTTCCTGAGAACCGGAGAGTTTCAGTTCCAACATTACATGGTTGCTTCAAGTATTGAGCATGACGTTTTGTTTTCCTGAACGTTTTCTCTTGTTTTTCTTTGTTTGAAGTTGTCTCGTAGATTGTACCTTTATCTTATGTCCCATCTTTTCATATATTCTGCCATACTGTCTACTCTGATGATTCTGTTTTCCCTGGGATCCCTCCTTTCAGCCTTTGGATCCAGTCTGGAGTATGACTTCTGAAAGGGCTTCATTGCTTTGTGCGGAATTCACCATTTTTTGGTGACTGTGTCATTCTTGCTTTTTCTACTTTCATTTCTTGAGAAACATTTCTAAACAACTTCCTCAAAGTTGGCATGTAGGAAGTTAAGTTCATCCATTCTAACCTGCCTTCATAGATGGGCTGTGTATGAATTTCTAGATTAGGAAATTAATTTTCCTTTACAACTTTGAAACTCTTTGCATACCGTTTTCTGGCATTCAGTGTTCCTTGTGTGTGAAGATGCTCTAGTATCTATTACTCTGTGGATAACTTCCTTTTGCTTTTTAGAAAAGTGCAGACCACTTGTTTCTTCATTGGTATAATGAAATTTTTAATAATATGTCTAATACATCTTTTTAAATTATCATCTTTGTTAGCACTCAGGAAAACTTACCACTTTTACTGAACTGAACTTTACTGAAGGGGAATTCACAATTGAATCCACTCGTTTGATGTGCAGTTTGATAAATTTTCACTAATTTACACCATCATGTATTCCCCAGCAATCAAGAGATACAACATTTTTAACACTACCAGTAGTTCCTTTGTACCCCTGCTTAACCTCCAACCTCTCATTCCTAGTGTCTGGAATCCAGTGACATTATTTCCAATTCTATTGTTTTTGTCTTTTTTTAAGAATGTTGTATTAAAAAATACATAGCTTTTTGTGTTTCACTTCTTTGATTTAGCATAATACGTCTAGTATTTATCCATGTTAGTGGTTAAACTAGTTCACAATTTGCTCATTTTTATTTCTGTAGTAAATCATTTGATATCTCACAGTTGGTTTAACCACTAACTGGTTGGTGAGTTGTCATTAGTGTTGTTTTTTAATCTATAAATAAAGCACTGTTTATATACACTTTTTTATGTGGTCATATATTCTTAATTTTCTGGGAGTAAGACATCTGGATCATATAATTAGTTACACACTTCATAATATATCGCCAAATTGTTTCCAAAGGAGATGCATGAGACTACTGCTTGGTGTGCATGCTCAACATCACTTAATATTTTCCATTTTTACTTTTTAATGCCAGTCAATTTAGTGTTTGTGTTCTTATATCTTATTGTGATTGAGACCTTGTCCTTTTTAACATCCACCTTTCTCTCAGTTCTAGAAACTTTTCTTGTACTATATCTTTGGCAATATCTTTTCCTCTTTCATCATTATGTCTAGAATTCCTTTTAGTAAAATATTGGGCCCACTAGACTATCTTTTGTCTCTTTTTTCATATTCTTTTCTATCTTTTAGATTTAGATTCCATGCCATTTATTTGACCTAATTTTAGCCCATATAATTTTCCCTATTTAATTTTATCTGCAACATTAATTCCTAAGTACTCTGTCTTATTACTTTTTTGTTTCTTTCTCATGTCATTCAGTTCTTGACTTTTAAAAGCAAGGTGTCCTCAGAATTTGGTCAGAGTGCTGCTAAGAATCTGTTTCTTGAGTAGAACATTCTATTTCTCCTGGACTTTTTATTTGTTTCCCAGTTATTGATATTTGTCTTTCTCCATCCTTCTTTCTTCACACTTCAGGTAATTCTGTGCTGCCTATTTCTTTTTAGAAATTAGGCATAATTTTACTGTTTGCAAATCTGTGTAAAGGAGACAATGTGTGCAGACTGGCAGGCTTTTCTTTCAGTTGATTTCTTGGCAAAGCAAAGGTAAGGGTTCTGGTGTATGTTATCTACAAGCTAGCTGCAGAGGAGGAAATGATGGAGTTCCTATTTAAACTTTGGAATACTTTGGAATAATAATAATACACTAAACACTAAACACTTTGGAATAATAACAATAAAAGAATTAACAGTCGTATGGTGCTTATCACCTTCCTGGCCTCCTCCTAAGCACAATCCATTCATTCATTTAATCTTAATAAGAGGGTGCTTGTTACAATTGTGTCTTGAGATATTGAAAGTGTGAGACACAGAAGGGGTAAGAAAAGTGTTGTGAGTACACACAGCTAATAAATGCCAAAGCTAGGTCTGAAGCACAGCAATTTGACTCAGTATGTTGGCTGCTAGGAAGTATGTCTTTCATTCTGAATCCTTCTAACAAATCAACAAGATGGGCATTATCCTTGCCATTTTATAAAACAGAATTCTGAGATGCAGATAGATGAATGACAAACCCAATTCCACAAAGCTCATGGGTGGAATCTGATTCCAAGTCCTATATTGTACAGTCTCAGATTTGTCTGAAGAACGCTGATTGTAAATAGTCAAAAATAAAGAATTCTAGAGAATTAAATCAACATATATTTGAAGCAGGGTAATAATTGAACACAATATTTTGGTTTAAACTGTGAAAACAAAACAAAATAAAACAAAAAATAAAAACCTTGTTACTAATGATCCGTGCAAACCATCTCTTCTACTTTGGAACCAACAATTAAGATTTGAAATATCAATTATGTTGTTTCTCAATAACACAACGGATCAATAACCTTCATTTTGTGTTCTTCTTAATTACTGTGTGGGGGTTTCTGTAGAAACATTCTGAACCAGATTCTGTGTATTAATCTCCTCTCATAGTTCTTGTTTCTCACAATGGAGCAATCAGACCTTGATTAATGTTAGCATTAAACTAACTGCTATCTAATCAGTTGACAAAATACCAGTTTTGACTCTAGCTTTCTGTGGTCTGTTTGTTTCAGATGCCTCTGATTGGTATTTGCCATGGGGAGGAATAAAGAAATGAGACATACATTATTCATTGAAGGGAATGGAAGGGTTTTTTTTTTTGGTAAGATTCCCTGAGGCTTTGACGGAATGACAGGGCAGTAACTCAAGGCCTCAATGTAAACCATCACCCTCCCCATCCTGTTATTTTTTGAAGAATAGAAAATTCAAGCCAATCATGCAATAGGTAAAATGGCCCTCTAGAATTTCACATCATGAAAAATGACACCACCAGCCACCAAACTGCCCATAAAAAAATACTTAGGAGTGAGTTTGTTTCTTCGTTTCCTTGTATTCTAGCTCCTTTCAGATCCTATCATTGCAGTTTCTCCTTCCGGCTAATAGGTACTGAGATATCTTTCTTGATCTACTTCCACACTTTTGACATCATGCGTCCTTTTTTTTTTTTTTTTTTTTTTTTTTTTTTTTTTTTTTTGTCTAACCTCCACCTCCTAGTCAGTCACTGGAGCAGAGTGACCTTCCCAGTATGCAATTTCAGGTCATCTCTCTCACGTTCTTGATTCATTAGTGGATCTCTGGAGTCTCCCTTCATACTTTTCAGATGGATATTATTCACAATTCTTTAAAAAAGGTAGATTCAATTAGAATTGCTCTCTTTAAAGCAAGGTAGAGGGCTTTCCTTACAGTAATGCCTGAACCTCTGAGACACCCTTATTTATCCCTGGAGCTCTAAGGAACACACACACACACACACACACACACATTCTGAAGCATATTGATATTACCTAAATTAAAAAAATATAATGCTAAAATGTTTGGAAAATCCACTTCAAGAAAGCGCAGGTTATTAATATATGCAAATAGCCAAAACACTTTTAAAATGATTATAGCTGTGAGCTGCACAGCCACATAAGCACAGGTGTGGTCCCAATTTCAACAAATCCATAGCCACCTGGGTGTGGGAAAAGTATTTGCAGAAGCACACCAAGGGACAGCTGGTGAATTCGCCCTGCATGACTAATGGTAGAAGTAAAGAGGAAGTCGAAGGAAAGAGGCTGTTGGTAGAAACACAGATTTATTATTCACCGGGGAAAAGGTGGTGTCCAGAAGTCTAGGGTCTTGACTGACACTGGTGCTCTGAATCAACTGAAACAGTTTTATTTGAGCGAGCGGCAGTCAGAAACAATTGTCCACCTTTGTCATCACTTTGTACACTTAAGCACAGAAGGAAGCACAGGAAGGAGGGAGTTTGTAATCCCAGCAGGAAGGAGGGAGTTTGTAATCCCAGCAGGAAGGAGGGAGTTTGTAATCAACAAAAAGTGTTCACCTTGTTGCTGTACATGTTGGGAGAAAGCAATTCTAGAAGGACTGCGGTGATTTGCATGAACGAGCACACCAATGGAGGCATGTAAGGAACCCCCCTCCACATCAAATCCCGCACTCACCACAGCACACTCTAGGGGCACCCCAGGGAGACCTGCGTTCGTACAGCTCCAAATGAGGCTTCTCTGACGCCAACGTGATCCAGGAATTTTATGCTAAGACAACTTTGGCTACTTAGAAATAACACGTAATTCTTGAGCTCCATGACTGGTTGGTAAAAAAGACAAAACTGAAGAATTACACATATTTTTAAAGAAGATTCTACTTTGTGACATTTCTCTTAAATTTTTCATCTTTTGCAGGGATCAATATTACCTTGAAAGGCCCATGGCTCACTTTTTAACAGCAATTCTAATTGAATCTACAGTAGGCAGAAAAACAGCAGAATTGGAAGTCAGAGTCTCAAAGAACAAGGGGTGAATGTGCTGCTGGCTGTGAACCTGGAGGGAGCGGTGCGAGAAGGAGCTTGTGTAGCTGCTTGAAACAGAGAGAGGCCCTCATGTAACAGCTAGTGAGGAAATAGGGCTCTCAGTCCCGCGACCTCAAAGATCTGGATTCTACTGAGAACTCAAATGAATCCAAAGATTGTTTTCCTCAAAGCCTCCTTCAGTGGAGAGCCAAGTTGACTGATACCTTAATTTCAGTTTTCAGGGACAGTCTTAGTACATTGATATTGCTAAAATAAATGCTAGAAACCAGGTAATTTATACAGATAGAGTTTTATTTTGCTCACGGTTTTGGATGATAGGCAGCCCAACAGCATGGTGTCAGCACACGCGTGCTAGGTGGGAACGGCCTTCTTGCCACATCATAGCAAGGTGGACAACATCACATGGAGCCGGAGCAAGTGCACTGCAGAATGCTTGCTCTGCGAACAAAGTCACTCCCGTGATAACTCCCCAAACCATCGCTCTCTTCATGAGAGTAGAACCCTCAAAACCCCTTCTCACCTTTTAGAGGCCCCACATATCAACACTTGTGCACTGTAGAGCAACTCTCCAACACACAGCCACATTCCATCCATAGCAGACACCCTCAGCAGCTAACACGGTGGAGCTCACCTGGATTTCTATTATATAAGAGCTGTGAGGTAGCAAGTAATATTATTTATGTTATTTTAAGCCATCAAGTTTATGACAATATTTTACACATCAATGGCTAACCAGTATTGCATCCTTGAAGAATGAATAGTTATTACAGCAACAGTGGAAATATGGGAGTAGTAATTATAATACACAGTGATGGTTCAGTATTGAGGACACACTGAAAGATTCTGTACTGGGTCATAAAATAGTGTGCTCACTTTGTGTGAAGTGTCCAAGTGATATAAGACTCAGGACACGAAGATGCAGGGGAGTTGGGCAGGAAAAGATAGAGCAGGGTTGCTATCTAGGAAGAAGGCACGGCATTTGCAAATGGCCAGTAACATAGATTGGCTCCCTGCAAAGCTGACTTTGGGATGGAGATAAGTGGGCAAAAACGTTGTCTAAGAATATGCTTGGGGCTCACACTTACAGATGTAGAGAATAAATGAGGAATGTGCAGATGGAGAAACTGTTTGGCAATTAAGTCCCAAAATATCCTCAGTCACACTGAAAGGGCTCTCTGGAGCTGGAGGGCCCAGCAGCGACATCTTGAATTGAGTGAGTGGGCTGGGACTTTGTACTTCTTTCTGGGTCTGCGATGGACACATGCCGCTCTGGAAGGGTGTATGATCTCGAGCAGTAGAGTTTTCTGCAGATGAGTTTATTCTCGATGAAGGATGACAGCTAAGAGGTTTTCCTGTCAGTATGCCTTTCTGAAGTAGGCTCTGGGAGGTGTATACAGAAGTGTGGATGAATTCGGCTTAGACGAAGACTGGTGAGAAATTAAGCTTGGCTGAGCAAGAGGATATTCAGAAAAATAGAGAAGATGAGTAAATTGGTACAAAGAGTTGTGTATATCTGTGTTTATCTATATTACTGGGTTTCAAGCTAAGTGTATGAATTTGCATTCTGTTGGAATGGGGTAGCAATAAAAGATTTTAGGAAGATAAGTGACCTGGATTTGATTAGTTAAATATCCTTTTGGATATAGCAATGGAATGGGTTTCTAATTTAAGGGATAATGAAGGCGAGATAAATGTGAGTCAAAAGATGTACAGAATGAGTCCCAAGAGTTGGGTTTTAGATGTGGGAGAGAACCTGGACTCAGGGATAATCTTCAAATATTTTAATTTTATATTTACTGTATCCTGTGATATATGTCATTATTTGAGGTGTGTGTGTGTGTGTGTGTGTGTGTGTGTGTGTGTGTGTGTATGTGTGTGTGTTGGTTTTACTACTGGACTAAGAGTAGAGGTGGAAATGATTCAAAGTTTAAAAATTTATTTGTTGAACATATTCCTGAGGAATCAGTAACGTTAGAAATAATACATAAGAATTAGAGGGCAAAGAAAGCAGAACCCGACCTGAGATAGAAATTTGGACGTCATTGGCAGAAGGTGACAATTACTAAGTCCATGAGAGTTAACTCTTTCCCAAATAGAGCTTACTGAATCAGGAGAAGAATTGAGAAAGATGGAATCTCAATAAAACCATATCCAAGAGGTAGGTCAAGAACAAGGGCAGAGGGAAGAATCTAGGAGTCTGAAATGTAGGAAGGGAAAGAAGAGCACATGGCATCCTAGAGATCAAAAGGAAGAAGGTAAGAGTGAATAAGCAGAAGGCAAATGCCTGGCATTGAGGCTGTGAATGGTGAGCAGACCAGATCTACCCATCGCCCTCCTGGGTCGACAGTCTAGCGGCAAGAGAGACGTGATTGGAATGATTATGCAACATGATAGTACTCCCTTAGTAAAGGCATGAAAACGCAATTCAGGCTGCTACAAAAGACTATAACAGGAAGTCTGACTCTATTTGGAACATTTGTGAAAACTGCTGCAGATAGTATTGTTTGAACTAAAATATGAAGGCCTGGGCTTTTCCTTCCAAAATTTGTGTATTGAATCCTAAGTCTAGTACATCAGAACATGGCTGTGTTTGGAGATAGCTTCTCTAAAGAGGAAATGAAGCTACAGTGAGGTCAGTGGGGAGACCCTAGTCAAGTATGACTGGTATTCTTGTGAGAGGAAGAGATTTGGGCACCGGGACACTGAGGGAAGAGGTTGTGTCGATTGTATGACTTTCTTTCTGGGAGGTGTGGCCTTAAAGATAGAATTAGGAAAGACTTCAAATGGGTTTCCTGGCTTCTATGGGGGATGAAAATAATAATAATAATAATGATAATAATAATAATAATAAATGATAATAATAATACGTATCACACGGCAGACCATGCACTGGATCTTTTACATAGAGTAAGCTAATTGACTACTATAATTGAAGGAAATTGGTATTATTATGTGTGTTCTTGATATGAAGAATCTGAGTCTCAGAGTTTCAATGATTTATTCTAAGTCACTCAAGATAGAGCCAGTGGGGGAGGCCAGCACGACCTCCGAAGCTTTTGTTTTGCTCTGTTACTGGGGTGCATTTTCCTCTCTGCTGCCAAGACCCTGCTCCAGCGGACCTCGCATCAGACAGCCCTCTGAAGACCTCAATTTCCCCATCAGTTAATTCAAGAGATTGGATTAGACGGCTGAGGTTTCCTTCTGTACAAGATAAGGTGCTCGTGGGTCTATAGAGCCTCTGCACTTTCCTATTTACATTTCTTGCTCTGATCCATTTTCTCCATCCAGTATGCAAAGTGCAAGATGTTCATTTCCTTTCTAACTGCTCTTGAGGTTGTACTTCTCATCTTTATTGCTACCCCTGCAAAAAGGAGTAAATCATTATGTGAGTATTTTTGTTGATTTTTTTTCCCTCTCTCTCTCTTTCAAAGTTAATTGAGTTACTTCCATGCAATTTTTTTAGAAGTAGATTTCCAACTACCTTTAACCACAAATTAGTCATCACGTTGGGCTTTTCAGGGTTATATTAAGTCATTCGTCACAGATGCTGCCGATAATAGTTAGCTTAGGCTAAAGGTTTCCTTGTTCAGTGTATTTATCACATCCTGTACTTGCCAGGCCCATGAAAATAAAAGGCAGGGAGGGTGTGAAACAGCTCACAGGAGGCACAAGATAATGCATGTGAAAAATCTGGGTAAACTACAAAAGCCTGTGTGGCTGGAGGAGGTGCTCTTTGGCATTAAATCAGTCCTTGGCAGATTTTATTATTGAACAATGGGAAAACAAAGAGGAAGTATCCAAGTTCACAAACCAGTGTGGGCTGTGTAGGAGGATGAGGGTTCCATGTCTGGTCCCATGCTTGTCACCCATGACCTTTGGCAAACCATGTTGTCTCCCTTATCTCAGGATCCTCTTTTGTAAAGTGTGAATTGGAACCTCTACCCAGCGAGACTGTTGTGCGGTTTAAATGAAATGTGTTTTAAAAGCCCTAGTCCAGTGTATTCAGTAGGTTGTGGCTTCTTCTCACTCAAGAGACCTAACAAGAAAGAAACCTCCGAAGGAGTAATTGGATTCATGTGGACCTCTTGCCACCTGGCATAGATCATGGATAGATGTGCAAACTGGACCCTCAAGTCTGCCCCAGAAAAAGACATCTTTGAATGTATTCTATTTATCCTTTCACCCGGATTCATTGGTCTTTGTACGATTTATTGCTATATTCTATATTAACATGTCTTTTTCCCGACTTCTTTGACTAGAATAGGAATGCTATCATGGCAGAGATTGTCTTTGTTTTGCTCTGCCCCGTATCTCCGGCCCTAGAAAACTTCTGGACACATAGTATGCATATTAGAAATACTTGTTTAATGAAAGAACGCATACTCACACTGACTATTAGGGGTGTGTCATGGTCCCAGGATTAAAAGCTGGGGACAGACATTTACTGAACTGGGGCTGGCTTCTTCATGTCGTTACTCTTTGAATGGTAACTATGTAGGCCATATCAGGCAGGGTTATTGTTCCCATTTTAAGGATAAGATAGAATGAAGAAATTCAGAGATAAGGATGTTCAGGTAAAAGTCTAGTCCATAAAGTGCCTAAGTTTCTCTAACAGTAAGTGCTCAGAAAAGATTTATTTAATGAATAAACACTTAATTGATTATATAATTTAGACTATATAACTATACTTAATGTGACGATTGAGCTTATTGCGCTCCATGTTGTTATTATCATCATATTACCATTATCAACTTTTTAACACTCTCATTCTGTTTGCCAAATTAATCGATTTGCTCATTTCAGGGTCTCCTGACTCTCCCTAAGAACGAACTCCACTTATATTGCTAACAAAAGACAAATGACAATACCCCACTTGAGCTTCTCCATGGGCAGCTGGTTCCTCAATCTCTCTAAATTATGGCAGACACGGGTGTGGAGAACGGGCATATGTAAAGCCCTCTCTATTGAAGAGTGACCACTAAATCCTGAAAAGCAAAGAACACTGAAGACAGGGTGACCAGCAAGGGCTGGACCGACTGGAGCAAACCCAGACACATGGTCAGTGTAGGTCGAGAGGCATCAGACGAGCCCCTAAAAGCTTAGTAGTCTAGATTCCTTGAACTTGTGACAGAGTAAACATCAGAACCTCTCTACAGCTACACAAATGATGATATGGCACATTCTGTGTGTTTCTGCTGTGAGGATTACATTAAATTATACATGGAGAGAGACTAATAGAGGAGCATGAGCAGGTCAGGCCAAAACAACTGTAGTTGCTAATGTTACATCGTCCTGTGTTCTCCCCATTGACGTGAAGGAGCCGAAGCTTTGGGGGGTTCTGTGAATTACCCGAGTTCACAGTAAGGCAGCTCTGCTGTGAGACCGTAAGGACAGATAGGTTAACATGTCTTTTTCCCGACTTCAAGAGGTCTAGGATCCCTCTTGAGTTCTGTGTGCACCATGAAGTGCTGGTCTTTTATTGTTTTCTTTATCCCAAACTGCCTGTGACTTAATTGCTATGTAGTAAGTACTTGTGTAATAAGTGGTCCAATTCTAACAACATCAAAATACAGCTTATAAGGGAGTTCTCCATTATGTATTCAACAAGCATTCAGTAAACTCTCACCATT
Organism: Hystrix cristata; assembly: GCA_004026905.1. Classification (NCBI taxonomy): domain Eukaryota; kingdom Metazoa; phylum Chordata; class Mammalia; order Rodentia; family Hystricidae; genus Hystrix; species Hystrix cristata. The sequence goes on from PVJO010000837.1 coordinate 155,836, forward strand.
CCCCAAACCTGAGATATAGTTAGGTAGCACAAAGGATGTGGACAGCACCCTTCCCTCTGTGGAGCTTCTACTCCATCCCCAGATTTGTACATTATATATTTTACTGGATGTTGGTTACTCTTCATGGATTCTGAGAAACATAAAATGAAAATGTTTGATTTTATACTTTTCATTTCAATGCTGTTATTTCAAGAACAATTTTCATTCCAATTCTCTGGTTTTACCAGTGTCACTGAATAAAGATAATTCTTAAACACTCAACGAGATGAAACACATAGTTTCTTTCTTTGATGAATACAGTGATTTTTTTTTACTAGTCTATTTTTGAATACATCTTCTTTGTGCAAATCAATTTTATATATAATGTTTTAAAAGAATGAACAACTGAGGGATGTACATGGAAGCTTTGTCTTCATATTTCAAACTGCTCATAAAAACATTTGGCTCTTGTTCAGGGAAAAACAGTGCTCCTCATTACTATGAAGCAGCATAGCTGAAGCTAACCACGCAGGTCAACTGCTTTCCGATATGAGCACAATAAATACAGTAGGCTGAGAACACACATACAAAGCAAGATCAACTGGTCAATGGAAGCACAGTTGCGTAGAAAGTACAGGTGTCCTCTTTTGTCTGCAGTTTTGCCTCCCATGGTTTCTGTTACTATATTCACAGACGCAAGATTCAAAAAATCTAAGGGGAAAATTCCAGAAATGAACAATTAATAAGTTTTCAGTTGCACACCATTTTAAGTAGCATGGTAAAATATCACGACATCCTCCTTCAACCTGCCCTGGGATGTGGTCCTTCTTTCTCTGTATCCTCACAGTATATGCTACCTGCCTTTTAGTCATTTAGCCATTGCAGAGCCGCTGTTGCAGCAGGGTGGTGCTTGTGTTCAAATAACCCTAATGTCACAGTTTAAAGTTACGGCACCGCACATCATTTACCTCCTCTCATCTCATCACATGGGGACCGTGCCAGCTCATATCTGGCAAAGAAGAAGGAGGAGGAGGAGGAGGAGAAAGGGAAGAAGAAAGAGAAAGAGGAGAAGAGGAAGGGGAGGAGAAAAGAAATATCATTACAGTAAGATATTTTGAGAGAGAGAAAGAGAAACCACATTCGTATAACTTTTATTATAGTATATTGCTACAATTGTTCTTTTTAAACTAGTAGGTATTGACATTCTCTTAACTAATACGTTAAATTTTACTATAGGTAAGTACGCACAGGGAAAACATTGTATGTGTATGATTTGGCACTGTCTTTATCCACTGTCATCTTAGAACACGTTCCTCATAGATAAGGCCATGATAGACGATATTCTAGATATGGGTACAAACAAAAGAGTCATAATCTTTGCCCTCAAAGAACTTGCATTCTATAGAAAGAAACAGAAGTAAATATATAATTAAAAATAAGTTCTGAAGAAAATATTAGGTCTTCACGTGTACCTCGAAAAAGACGAAACAGACCCGCGTGCGAAAACAACTGAGGCTACTGGCTTGTCTCAGGAGAGCTGAGCTCTGGGGTGACATTGGCGTTTGCTGGATGATGAGAAGGTGACCGTGTGAAGAGCTGCCTGTGTAGGGCCGCAGTGCACGAGTTACTCCGAATAGAAGGAAAGAAAACACACAGGACTGAGATACGTGTGTCTGGTGTGCCTATGCATGGCCAGCAAGAGGGTCAGGGGAGGTGAGAGAGGATTGACCAGACGAACTTCATGATTGTGGCTGAGGCCAGAGGACATGGTTTTATGCAGGGAGGCGGGTGGTTTGTTTGTTTGTCGCAGTTATAGAAATTTAACCCAGAACCTTTGCATTGAGCTACCCCTCCAGCTCTTTTTTTTAAAAAAATAAATTATTTGGAGACAGGGTCTTGCTATGTTACTAAGTTACCCATGCTGGGCCCGAACTTGTTATCCTCCTACTGTATGTGCCACCATGCCTGTTTTATGCAGGGTCATTATGTTGTCTGTTTATAAAGCTGCTCCAGCTTGTGTGAGGAGAAGACCAAAGGGCAACTGGATGGAGACGAGATTCCCGTGGGGACGATAGCACCCTGTCATGTTGATCTGAGCGTGGGTATCATGAGCGAAGATGCTGCAGATAGGTGGAATTTGGGATGTACTTTGGGAGGATGTTCTTAGGACTTGTTGATGGATACGACTAAAGTCAGGAAAAGAAAATCTCCAGGATCGCTTCCAGTTTGCCTTTTGCACAACTGGATTGGTGCGGATGCCGCTTGCTGTGATAAGGGGAGTTTTGGCCGGCCGGGTGGCTTGGGAAAGCAGGGGCTCCATGCCAGGCTGAGCTGAGTTTTAGTCTGCTGGATTTGAATGAGGAGGTACCGAGCACAAGCAGAGAAAGCAGTCATATGGTGAGCCTGGGACTCAGGGAAGACCTGCAGGTGAGAGAGGCACATCCAAGAGCCCACTGGGATTGATGGTAAAGCCAAGAAACCTCATAAAGTCACCCGAGTAAAGAGTTTCACGAGAGATGATAAGAGAAAGAGGTTTGGAACCCTCGGAACTCCTCCGTAAGGGGTCTGCTGGAGAAGGGAGAGACATAAAAATCTAAGAAGAAAGCCGATTTATGGGGAAAACAATGTAGGAGGTATATGCATTCACATATTTCCTTTCCAACAGGTCCCAGTGAAATACCGTGTTCCTATTTGCTCACTCAGTGACTTATTTGACATATTGCACCATGTCTCTCTACCAAACTCAGCTACTTTAGTCCAGCAGGTCCCACTTTTCCAGTTTGGACCTGTTTCCATTTTGTCTAGTATTTCCATAAACTTCTGGGTCCTGTTGTGACTTTGGATCTATTTAGATACTCAATTTGGAGATTGTGAGCTTGAGACACTTAAGCATTTTCTGGGCCAGAATCACAGGTTTTCAAACAGTGAATGGGAAGGCAAAACAAAAATTAAAATAAAAACAAACCACTGTCTATAATAATTGGAAATTCTGTAGTTGTATTCATTCATGTTTCCATCAAACTAATTCTGTTTCTGTGCATACTTTGAGTAAGTACTAGTTTCTCATAACACAGCAGCTGTACACCAATACTACTAATAACAGAAGAGAGATAAATCAGCCTTAACTGAAGGCTACTCTGTGCTAGGCACTGAGCTCTACTGAATCCTCAAAATGAGCTAAGAGTGAGGCGCTACAGTCATCTCAATTTTTCAGGCAAACTAAGATGTACAAAGTTGAAAATATTCTCAAGATCATATAATAAGTGACCAAACTGCACATTGAACTTAGATTCGTTTGACTTCAAGTCTGCATTTTAAGTCCAAGCTCAAATAAGAGCATGTTAAAATGCACAATTTGGTGTAGCAGATCTAGAGTGAGGCCCGAGACTCTGCATTTCTAGGCAGCTCCCAAATAATGCCGTCACTACAGGCCAGTGGATCCCTCCTGCGAGCCAGGGCCCAGGCCTCTGTGTTACTCTACCCTCCACGACCTGCAGACCTCTTTCCCATCCCGTGCATATTAAGGAAGTGTGTGCCGAGAAAATGCGTGTGAAGAGATGAAACACTTTCAGGTGAGTCTTCCCTGTCTGCTTAGGTTAGCTCAAATCTAAAAGTATAGCTTGAGTTCTGTAGTTTTTAACCCCAGAGTAAGGAAGGAGAGATTTCAAATGTCTTGTTTTTGTGATTGGGTTATTGTACAAGGTTGAGCACGGACACACATACTAATCACATTTTGGCTAAAACTAGAATCTAGAAGTGAAGAAAATTCTGAACTGGTTCAGGAATCTCCCAGTTTGTACCTTTTTGTATAACATCAAGGAGAATTTTACCCAGGTTTTTAGACTTCACCATAAATTACATTTTGTGTGTGTACATGGTAGTTCTTTTTTCCTGAGGTGTTTTTCTCCTCACTAAACCTGAAATCCTTGCAGCCTTATCTCCCTTTCCTTCACCCTGCTCAGAATATAGGCTACATTTCCTCTGCTTCACGAGAGGGGGAACGGAATGCCCAGATAATTTAAACGATTTGCCCAAGGTCACCGTGGTCGGAGATGAAAGAAGGAAGTGGACTCTGTGCTCCTGACTCCTGGCCCACGACTCTATCTCCCTCACCACACTGTTCCCTCTGTGTGACAGGCATTCGTTCTAAGGAAACAGATGGCTGATCAAAGGGATGGATTAATAACCTTACCAACTTGAAAAAACAGTTTCTGAAAAATAGGTAATAACAAAGTTGTACTGGACTGCTCACAAATGTGTTATTCAATTCTCCCACATGTCACTGCGGCTGGATTTCAGGGATTCTTCATGCACCCATCCAAGGACAGGACTCATATTTCACCATCTCGCTACCATGACCATGGAGTTTACAGGTAAGGCAAATAAACAAAATGGCAGATACACACTGGGTCGCATGTTGGAGGTACCTGCCTGACCTTTTAAAATGGCCCAGAGACACTGGATCAAATTTCAGGTTTTTATTTTTATATATTGGTGTGTGATAGTTCAAGCTATACCCGTGGACCAGTCAGGACAATGTACCCATCTGTCCTTGTTGACTCTGTACTAGCCTCTTGAATATAAACCTGAGTGTTATCCAGTTTCTTCTGTTTTGGGGATGTATTCAAGGTTTTGTCCTTGATCTGCAATCTTACTTCATAAGTAGCCCAAGACAGAATGTTCACATCCGGAACTTGGAGATTGTCCTACTGAGGTCAGTCTGAATGTGGTACTCTGCTTATTCCGAACATTTCTTGCTTCGTTCACTGGGATTATTCATCTGTAGATGGGCTTGCAGATCTCTGTTTGAGGCTGAGGTTGAGGGAGCAACAATCCATCACTGGGTCCCCAAGGTCAGAGCTGGAACATACTAGTGGTTGACACAGGCCAGCAGTGGACAGGTTGGTCCGGAAATCAAAAGCCAAACTATGTCTGAGAGAGACTGTTAAAGTTCATTACAGCTTCGCAAAGATCATTGTCAGGATTGTGGAACAGGGAATAAAAACAGAAGTAAACATAGACCTGAGCTGGGGGTTAGAGAACCTCAAACAGATCCAAGAGCAGGTAGAATTGCAGACCTAGTTGCTCCTTCATACCAAGTAAGCAGGATAGCAGTTAAGTGACCAAAAAAAAAAAAAAAATGAGCTCCACAGTGGCTTCTCTTCCTCCCTCTAAAGTCTCCTATGACCCTCCATTGTGGCCCATGCTCACTGGAAACACACACACCCACACACACACACCCTCATACTCACACTCACACCTGCATAATGTGGTTTAGCAGTGATAACATGACAAAACTATCATTAAAACAGATAGAATCATTTCAGTTAATTTAGTAATATGCAAACCAATTTAAGATCTTATCACCTGCAATTTAAACGATGATTATGTCAGGAAAATAATTTATTAGAGCGTGAAGTTTTCTTCCAGGTCAGTGCTGAAGTCACAATACCACAGAATTATCTTCTACACAGTCTCCCTTCTTCTAGTACCACACCCCATGTGCAAATGAAACTTGAGTTCCTAAGATGATCCGGATTTGTGTGGTTGCTCTGCCAAGTCATGAAGGAGTCAGACTTCTTGATCTTTAGCATGTGATTCTTATCACTAGGGTTATAAGATAACTATTCTTTTCCCTGACACTGATTCCATACTCCAATCAGAAAGAAGAAAGAGGAAGTGAGGTAGAAAGGAAGTTCTGTGGCCAGGTAACAGCCTTCCTAGAAATCAGCAAGTGACTGACTATAGCTTGTGTCCCGCTGGCAGAACAGAATCAAGGTCCACCCCTAGCAGCAAGGAAGACAGGGCACGGGTGAGGCTTTCTTTCCCTTACGGACACACTAGTGTTTCAAACAAGTCAGGGCTCAGTTAGAAAAGAAGTTGGAAGAGATGGATATGGGATCGGAAACTTCCACTGACAGCCAGAGGGCAAAGATTAGAAGGAGAAAAATTAACAAGAAGTTACTAAAAAAACAAACTTTACTGGAACGTGTTAGTCTTGGTAAGTGGTAGTGTAGGATATATTTGAATATAGAATGGAAGTACTCGATGAGGAGGGATCTGGGGGAAAAAAAAAGACTGGCGGTTTCTTGAGAAACAAACCAGTAAACCATCCCTGATTTAGGGTCAGATTTAGATGTTGAACTGGCTGAATTTAGCGGCGGGACCCTGGGACTCAGACTCGGTTTCTCATTGATGTAGTGGATACAGGGAACATCGGACAAAAGCAAAGAATAGTGTCTAGCACTTTGATGATCAAATTCTATAGGCCACAATAATGGTACCACATCTTGATGGGTGTTTTAGCTGTGGACTATGTGAAGTGTCCTGTAAAACAAAAAAAGTGGGGAAAACAAGTCTCAGGATACAGCACAATCCCAGCATTAGCCATTCCCACCTATGCCTGCAAATGACCTAAATTCTCTGCGCCTCAGCCTCCTTCAATCTGAATGGGGAGATTGATGGCTTTGTCATAGGTTTGTTCTAAGAATAACTTGTAATCTTATGTAAGGATGTCTTGCTTTATCTCCTGCTTCCTGGCCTAGATTGTTGCCTACTTTTTTGAAGCTTCTGGAAACTCTTATCTGAGACTCACACGGTGATTTGAAGGCGAACTGGTGTTGTAGAGTCAGATTTCAGTGTCACACGGAAGTGGTTTCCAAATCTGCTTCTCATTAGCAACGTGATCTAGGGCTTTACTTCTCCAAGCTACAGTTCTAAAAAATGCAAAACAAGGATAGTGATACCTCATGGGCTTACCAAGGGGCTATTGCTTGTTGGAGAATTAAATCAACTTAAATAAAATACAACACACAAAGTTAAAGTTCAAGACACATCGCATACAGGCAGTATTTGATGACAGTTCACGCCCATGGAGATAAACAGAAGGTATCGCATAGAGGGCTCGTTCAGCCCGCTTCTCCTGGGTTTTCCCTGGTACATCAGGCCTTCCTGGTTGCTAAATTTTTCTTAACTGTACTTTGTGGGTCTTTTTGTGAGAAAACTCTTCTTTCTTCTCCTGGTTCCTCATCTTGTGACTGCCATTGCCCGTCAGTGTCAGGAGTCCTGGGGCCTTTGGGTGGAGAATGATCTATGATTTGAGGTAGACAATGTATTATACAGCGCCTTAATAATATGGTAAAACCTGGAATGATGTAAGCAAGAGAAAAAGAAGAAAAAGAAGGAGGAGGAGGAGAAAAGGAGGAGGAGCAGAAGGAGAAAGAAGAGGAGGAAAAGGAGAAAAGAAGAGAGAGGAGAGGAGAGGAGATGGGGGAGGGAGAAGGAGAAGGGGAGGGCAAGGAGGATATGAATAAAGAAAGAGGAAATTGGATGTAGAGATTAGCCAGGAAGAAAGGGATGGGTTCTCCTTGAGCCAAATTTCCTTGTTGCAACCATGACTCATGAAAATGGAGACCTTGTATTTTAAATGGCACACAGGGACGTCTCCCTTTTCACCCTGCTTCCCACTTAGGGCTGTCAGCGTAAATAGGGACTCAGATGGGTCTGCTAAGGCAGGAGCTGAGTTTGGCGCCTGACAAGAAGACTGTCAGGGACTCGCGTGGCGCCTTACATGTGGAAAACCTCCTGTCGTCAGACTAATCACAGAGCTTTTTCCTTGTGACTAATGGGTAGTTTTCTTTAATCTCCAGAAACCTCTGATCAATTAACTGGTATTTAAGCCAATCAAAGGAGTTGAGATATGGGGTTTAATTAGCTTTCTGAAGGTTATGCACAGTGTCTGTTAGCAGAGAATCCCAAAGTGGAAGTCGAGTCAGAACTAGAAGACACAGGACGAATACAGAGAAGTGGAGTTCAGGTGCTAAGGAGATTTGCACAGGACCGAGATAAGACGTGTCCCGCTGGTCCCCGGGAAAGGCAGACACTCCTGTCTGTCTACACAGAGACAGTCCACGTTTGCTCTGAACAATTAACTTGTGTGCACACTAATGTTCTTCTTAAAAGATGCTTTTCTGTCACACACCTGGTCACATCACGTCTCCACTCCACCTCACTTTGTGACTATGAAAAATTGACCATGCAGCGCATGCGAAGATTCAGTGATGAGGATTTCAGGTCATCACACACACGAAGGTTTCAGCCAAGAACACAGGAGACTCCATGACTAGCCATGACTGTTATTATCTGCCCCCAAGTCTATCAACACAAACGTATTGGTTGCAGTGAAATAATCTTCCTTCTCTCTGTCCCTCTAACCTCCAGTGTATGACTTCTCTCCCTCTGCTTTCAGCTCTTGTCACATGGCGAGTGTCCAGTCTCCCAAGTCCCCTCTCCAGAGTGGCCTCCGGGCACTCACAGTTTGACATCCCCTTCTCAGAGCTCTCAGGAATGCTGACAGACTTGTTCTTCAACCGAGTTACATGCGGCCTCCTTTCTGTGAGAAGAGATGACTCACTCAGAAAGAGCCTTGGCCATTATGGTTCCTGGCCACGGCAAGTGGCGACACCCCTGGTGTCCAAGCGTGGTATTGCAGAAAGCCCCGGGTCGGCTGCGGGCCTAACACACACATATTTCTTACAGCTCTGGGGGTCAGAAGTCTGAAAAGGATTTCTGCCAAGATGTGAGCACAGCCCTGTGCCTGTTGAGACCTCTAGGGCAGGATCCGTCCCCTGTCTTTTCCAGCTTCTAAGGGCTGTTTCTATCCCTTGGTGCTTGGCCCCTTTCTCCTTCAGAAAGCCAGACATTTAGCATTTTCAAATCTCTGACTCTGAACATTAATGATTTAGTCATTATTTTTTTTTCTGACTCTGACTCCAACAACCCCCCCCTTTTACTTTTAAGGACACTTTGTTTACATTCTGCCCATCCAGTTAACTCAGCTCAGAATTTCCTTAATGGCATCCACGAAGTCCATTTTAATAGCTAAGGTTACACACACAGGTTCTAGAGGGAAGAACACTCACATCTGAGAGAACTGTAGGAGCCAAAACTTTTAGTGATTAGAAACTGCTATGAAAAATATCACAAAGAATCAACAACTTGGATCTAATCTTATTAAAAAGCTTTTGCACAGCAAAAGAAACCAACAACAGAGCGAAGAGACAAACCACATAGTGGGAAAAAATTTTTGCCAGCTATTCCTGACAAAGGATTAACATCTCAAATATATAAAGAACTCAAAAAAATCAGACCTCCCAAATTTAAAGACCCAATCCAAAAGTGGGCAGCAGAAATGAATAGACACTTCTCAGATGAAGAAGTAGAAACAGCAAATAAACATATGAAAAAAGTGTTCAACATCACGGGTCATTTGAGAGATGCGAATTAAAACAACAGTGAGATTCCACCTCACTCCAGAAAGAATGGCTATTATCAACAAATCTGCCAATAACAAGTGCTGGAAGGGCTGTGGAGAAAAAGGAACACTTCTCCACCATTGTAGACTGGTGCAACTGCTATGGAAATTAGTGTGGCGATTCCTCAGGGAACTAGGACTAGAGATTCCATTTGACTCAGCTATTCCACTTCTTGATACCTTCCCAAAAGAATTGAAAGCATCATACCGCAGCGATACATGCACACCCATGTTTATAGTGGCAAAGTTTGTAATAGCTAAATCTTGGAAGCAGCCCAAATGCCCATCAATCACAGAATGGATAAAGAAAATGTGTTTTTTTTTAAACAGTGGAATGCTACTCTGCCATACAGAATGATAAGCTTGAGATATTTCTAGGTAAATGGATGCATTTTGAGACCATACTCCGAAGTGAAATAAATTGGACATGCATGTTTAAATACAACGTTATTTCTCTGGTGTGAGAAACTGAAAGTGTAAATAAAGACTAAAATGTATTACATTGGGCAAGGGAAGAAAATGTCCAAATTGGAAAGGGAACAAGGGAGGGGGAGGGGAAAAGGAACAGAGGGCCAAGAGAAATAAGAAATGGAAGGAAAAAAATGGAAACCATGCTTTTGTAAATAAAGAGGGAGGAGGGGTGGAGGGAGGGGAGGGGAATGGGAAAAAAAGAAGCAAGATATGTCATGTCCAAGTACAAATCCCCTCTGATGAATGCTATCACTATGTACATCTAAAATGTACCATTAAAATAAAATTAAAAAAAACCAAAAAAACAAAAAACAAAACTGCTATGAGCCAGATTGTGTCTCCCTGAAACACCTCCTGGACCTCAGAATGTGGCTGTATCTGGAGGCAGGGTCTTTACAAAGGTAATTTTGTTGAAGTGAGTTCACTAAAGTAGGTCTTAATTCAGTGCGAAGGACGTCCTTAGGAGAGAAATTGGAACATAAATGTATATTAGGAAGAGAGTGTGAAGACACGGGGATAGGATGGCCACCTATAAGCCAAGGAGAGAGACAGAGGATAATCCTTCCCTCACACCCCTTAGAAAGAAGCAACGTTATGGACACCTTGGTCTGAGATTTCTAGTCTCCAAAACTGTGAGAAACTAAACTTCTCTTTCTTCAGCCCCCAACCCGTCTTACTTTGCTAGGGGAGTCCTAGCAAACTCATGAAACCATCAACACGACTTCATGCAATTATGATGTATAATGCACTCTTGTTCACTATTTTTCAGTGAAACATTTACTCAATACCTTCATGGCCTGAGAACCAGAACCATATCCTGGTGTATAAGAGCTAGATGTTCTTGATCATTTGAATGGCAGAGGCCAGTTCTCTACATGTGCAATACACTGTCGCTACTAAGAAATATGATTCTTAATAGCCTTCCTGGTGTTAGCTGGATACTGGGGTGCTGTGCTCTTCCCAGAGGTCTCTTCCAGGCTCTTATTGTCCTGACCAAAGAACTGGACAGCAAATGAAGTAGCGAGATTTTACATTTATTAAACGTGCTAAAAGTGTTAAAGATGAGAAAAGAAGGGAGAAGGAGTGCTGTGGAAGGAAGCTCTCTGCAGAGCCGCTGCAGGGCAATTACAATAGGAAAGGAAATCTGCTCTGCATGCAGAGTAGGCCTGTGAGAAAGAAAGAAGGCGGTGGCTGAGGCCAGGAATCACCGTCCTTTATACCCTCTTCTGACGTCAGATCTAGGCCATCTTACCCCAAACCTGCTTGGTCTTGTGCCAGAGGACTGAAGACAGCATTCTCTGACAGGCACCGGATGCCAGGGTTGAAAGCTGCTCTGCACACTTCCTGGGTCTCTGTGATTGGCAGGTCACGCCCAGTTGTCCAGCCCCTTTGCCATGCCCTGATCGCCTGCCTCACTAGCACGGCCATTTCCAGATTATGTGTCCTTGGGAAAAGTGCCTCATCTTTCTGGGCTTCAGTTCCTTATCTGTACAATGGGAAAAGAAAAAAGGGAGATCGGATTATTAACTTACAAAGTTGTCTTGCCCATTACATGGACCAACACACGTAAGATATTTAGAAGAGGCTGGCAACAGTAATAATCTGGTAAATGCTATTATTTAATGTGGGCATGCTGCATGTTTCCTACAATGATTGTAAAATGCTGTCAGTACTCTAGATTGGGCACTAATTATTTCTTATTACCACAGCAGCCTCCCTGTCTGCCTTCTGTCCTCCGTGTTGTCTCCACAGCATTCTCTCACTGCCCTCTGAGAGCTAGTGCATATCTGACGTATCACACTAATTGCATTGTCTATTTTTTGAAAATTTGTTGTCTATATCACCACTACAGCTGCTGGGAGTAATCACGCTTCATTCTTCATTATGATATAGACTTAACATAGAATTTTTACAAATCATGTGCTGAGTAAATGGCCGCTAGTTGAAAATTCTCTCATCATAGTGGAGCTGTACAATTCAACCAGAAACCAAGTTCCAGAGGTAAGTGGAGCTAAGGAATAGAAACAGAAAACAGAGCTTTTTCATTCATTCTACATGCTAAGTGTCTTCTCTGTGTGCTTCTCCCCCAAAAGAACACATGTTCATGGAGCTACAGACCATTTCATTTGCCTGCATTCTAATGATGAGGAGTACGGTTGGGTATTAGTCAAGTTATTCTACTTTACTCTGTGAGACTAACCCTCCAAATTTCCTTAGTTTATAATAATAGCTGTTTAATAACCAAGGGCATCAATTTTGCATCCAGGTGTTGCCTCTCATGTGGATGAGTATTAATGATCCACAGCAGAAGGAGCGTCCAGAGCAGTCAAGTTTGGTGATGGCGTGGGGGGCGGGGGCATCACTAGGTACTGGATTCTTTTGCTCAGAACAGCATGCACCACTTATGCTCTTGTTTCGTCAGCCAGAGGAGGAAGAGAATTCAACCCTAGTACCTGCCTGCAAAAAAAGGGAACTGGAAATACCAGAGAAGAAAAGCAATACCACCTGGCCACTGACGGGCAGGAGGACTTTTCAGCATGTTCTCTCTCTAGCAAACTTGCCCTCCCTACCTGCTTCCCTGAGCACCTTTCCCTGTTTTTTAGCTCCTCCCCACCCTGCTCAGCAAGTAGGTGTCCCGAATCCATATGGTCACATATTTCTGAACATGAAATTTATCTACAGTCACAGATGAGTGGAGTTCATGGGCATATCACTCATGTCCTCTTTATGACCACTTGGATAGGCTTGAGAAGGTGCCATGGAGGGGCAGCATGCTGCTCTGCCCATCAGGCCGGGTGCCCCGCTGCCCTCTGTCCACATATGGGTACTCCATCACAGATTCCTTCTGCCGAGCCTGACAATGCTCATTCGTGTCCTGCCCCCACTTGCCACCAACAGACAGACTGGTAGAGTGTTGTAATTTGAAAAGCAGATGAATTTATTGCTTAGACCTCAGGTATAAGCAGTAGAGTCATACTCAGTTTTATATGAGATTAGTTCTGAAAAGAACTTGACATTTATGCTCCTACTATAAATATGATAACTGTGACATTTGCCTATTATGTAATGCTTCTCTGGGAGTCAGGTCCCTTGTGGAATCTTGGAGAGAATGTGAGCGGAATTTCTGGGTCCCTGCCACAATACTACCGAAATACCATCAAAACTTGAGCTCATGAGGACAGAGGAGTATTAATTCATTTACAAAAATATAGGAGATCTAGTAGTTATTAGATGAATTTGGTTAATTAAATTATTCCACACAGTGTATCCATAAGGAAGATGGTATTACTCCACTTACCAACGAAGAAGAAACTGAAGAAACTAAAGCAAAGTGCCCAAGTATACTGTCATTCCTTGGCAGAGTGGCACTCTGAAGCACGGTCCTTTTGTCTCCAAAGGTCACTTCTGTCTCTCCAAAAAGTGATTAACATCTAGCACATCATATATAGATAGATAGATAGATAGATGGATAGATAGATGGTAGATATATAGATATAGATATATAATATATATATCAGCTTAAATATCAAATGATATACCTGGGCAGTGCTCCTCCAAAATGCACCTTGAAAGGGAAAGAGGTAAACCTCTCCCTAAGAACCAGGAAACATGGGAGCAGAGGCAGGTACTGGCTCCAAGCCAAGGATGGGAGAGCGAGTAATGAGAGAATGAGAAAGAGGACTTGGATGTCTGACAGAGGCTGAGCCTGTGTGTCAATTCTTAGCTAGGATTAGGATAGTTTAGGAGGCTTGCTTAATGGAACACGTAATTAGTGAAAAGGTCTTGGGAGTTCTGTATGACTGTTTTAGCCAGACATACTAGTGCTAATACGGCAATAGCAGTGCTACTACTATCTAGTGATAAAAGATATACATCATTTAATTTTGCACAACAATCTTAGAAGAATATCCTGCCTGTAAGAAAGCTAAGAAGCATGGAGGCTACATCATTTTCCCAAGGTATACATCCAGTGAGTTGCCCAGGTGGGACTTGAGCCCAGATTATCTGATTTCCAAGGTGCATTCTTAGCTCCTTCTCTGTAGGGTCTCCAGAACACAGCTGCCATTTGTTCCCGTTACTAGCAGAAACGATTGTCACAGCAAGCAAATAAATTGATTAGTTAAATTAAAATAACAAACCCCATTGAACCATTTTCTGGAATATATATGTCCTTATAAGAATACTACAATGGACAGAATGCTTTATTCTCCTCTAGAATTTCCAAGAGCACAGTCATATTTACAGGCCTATTTTTGATTGCATGTCCTACTCCTACACACATTGAAGGCTGGCGCTTTCACAGCTATTTTATTTTTTAATGAAAACAAAGCCTCACGAGCATACAATCATTGTATGTTCATGTACTCATGTACAGATACATACAATCATTTTCACCTTTTTCCCCCCACTTTATTCCCTTAAATTAAAAAAAAAAAGTGAGCATTTAGCCAAGTGTAGTTGGGCCTCAGTAAGACGCATCCATTTTCAGTGTACAGCTGTGGTGAGCACTCTTGCGCCTGTGCCTCCCCACAATCAGGATGGAGAACACGCCGTCATCCAGGAAGCTACATCACTGACTCCCTCGACAGGCGCATGGCATGCTGGTCCCGAGGACTCCCTGCTGTGCCCGCACAGGCTGATGTTTAATCCCCAGACAGTGTTCCCTCACATGGTGTTCAATGATTTGCTCTAAATTTCCTCATTGGTGGCTATAAAGTGATTTGTAATATTTACCTGTAATAAATTAAATTCTAGTGAAAAACTTCTAGTAACAATTTTGATAGTTTACCTGGAAAAAAATAGCCAGGCTTTGGACTGCTATGTCACAGAATATAAATATTTTATATTTACAAAGTAAACTTTTTACTTAAGAATAATTTTTAGTTTACATGAAAGTGGTAGAGGTTTTACACAATGACCTTTTGTGCCCTTCCTCCAGTTTCTCCTCTTGTGAGCATCTTACATTCGTACTGCTGTCACATTGCTGTGGTGCGTTTATCAAGAGTTAGATATGAGGCTATTGGTAAGTTGGTGCTATTGATACCACATTTAATTCCGATATCACCATTTTTTTCTGTTTGTCTTCTGGCATCCTATCCAGGGTACTATATTGCACTGAACGGTCACATTTTCTGATCTTCTGTGGTCCCCAAGAGTTTCTCTGTCCTTCTTTGTCTTTCATGGCTTTGACAGTTCTGAAGAGAACTGGTTAGACATTTTTCAGAATGTCATTCACACACGTTTGTCTTATGATTTCCTCATGATTAGAATGGATTTACGGATCTTGGGAAATAATACTTTATAAGGGTCACATGTCCTTTACTCTGCCTTCTGTCAAGGGTGCATACTGTCACCATGACATCCCGCGTGATGTTGACTTTGCTCACAATGTTAAAGTGGTTTTGCCAGGTTCTGCCCTTATCAAATACTGCTTTTCCCTCTCTCTGCTCTTGCTGCCATTTAACCCAACAATCTTTTTCTCTTTCTCTCTCTTTCTCCTTTCCCTCCTTTCTCTCTTCCTCTCTACCTTCCTTCCATTCTTTCAAAGATTTATCGCAGACAAAGAATTATAATTTAAGTAGGGTCATGGGACTAAGTTATTTATACAAACCTGTATAATTTTAGTGGTTTTATTGTATATATTGTCTCAAGATATCTAACAACTTCCAGTGGGAGGGTTTAGGTTATTATCGCCATTTAAAAATGAAGAAACTGATGCTTTGTAACCTCTCTAAATGCTTATTACATGAAGCCACAACTCTGATCTTCCAGCCTCCATTCTCTTTACACTGGGCCACTATATCTCCCTGCTTCCCGCTCCTCATACCACACAGTTTTCTTCTGAAATTCCCAGTATATTATCTCTGAAAACATCTTTGGTAATTCTTTACTTTTCCTAAAAAATAGCAGCAAAATTCACTGTTTTGAAGTTATAATTGATGTAATTTCCATAACTAGGGTCACAGTTTGGTGGTATTCATTACTGGAGGTTTACAGTTTGCTTTTCTTCTCCAGCAAAGATAAATGAGTCAAATGGGAAACAGATACTCTGGGGTCCGCAGGAACTGCACTCCGAACCCTGGGAGTCCAATATCCCACCTGCAGGACAAATAAGTACTGCTCGACCCGGGCGCAATCTCCACCTGAGTTTCTGCATGCATTAAACATTTTTCCTAATTAGCCAGCTGCCATGGACTCAGAGGCCAGCGGGACTGAACCGCCCGTCCAGTGACACCACATATCAAGGACACTTCGGATGAGAGGGCATGAATCACTGAGAAATTTCCATCTGAGCTGAGTGCTTCACTCTGAACTGCTCACATTTACCTTGCTTGTGATCAAAGGAGGCAGCAAGGCAGAGGCAGGCGCAGCAGCAGAAGGAACTGGGTTCCTGTTAGACGTGGTGGGCCGTGGCTTGTGCTCACAGCACCGGGCTGAGGCCGTGCCTCCCTCCTGGTTCCTACCACCACCCCAAGTCCTGTGCTGTGGGAGCCCACAGGCTGCCCACTCCAGCTACAGCACCAAAGAGATTCCCGGCCTCAGGTGACTGGAAATATCAAGAACAGTGACTGCTGAGGGATCATCGCGCCATTCTGGCAGATGGGACACATCCTGTTGGTGGGGATGGTCTCGTTCACTTGCATATCGTCTCTTGAGGAGTAAGAACGTGAAGGTGAGCTAAGGTAACAATTCTCTTTCATTCCAATTTCTCTTTCTTTCTTCACCAGCATCTCTACGCCTTCCCTAACATCCAGCTGATAAGCCCATCGACTACCTTATTGAGAAAATAAAAGCAGATGGAGATTCCACCAAACTCCTTCAAATTTTACATCCCACAGCCACAATCCACACTCTCAAACTCTCTCCCAACTCGTGTCAGTTTCCAGCTGTAAGCGTCCTGTGCTTCTCTGGGGAGCTAACTTCTCCTGCTGAGCACCATCCCTCATCGCCCGCCTCTTCTGAGACATCCCTCCCTCAGTTTCCCCGACTTTCTTCTGTGCCGTTATTTCTCCTGTTTTCTGCAACATTACTATCAACACACAAACTCTATTATTTCTGCCATTTGAAAAAGATTTTCCCCTTGAACCTCTTCTAGCTATCATATTCCTCTCTTCCCCATTACATGACAATTTCTCAAAATAACACAAAACTTGCTATCTCCAGTTCCTCTCCTCCCATTATTTCTTCAGTGTACATTCGTCATATATTTTTCTTCTCATTCCATCAAATCTCCTCTTGCTAACTTCCAATATGCAAAATCTGGTAGCCCATTCAAATGTGACCTAGCAGCAGCATTTGACAGAATTAACACTTTCTCCTTGAAATACTTTCCTAGTTTCTCAGACATAGCACTTCATCCATCTTCCTTTTGCATAAGCATCTCCTTCTCCATCTTTGTTGATGGTTTACTCTCTATCTCCAGCATGGAGAAATCTAGAGCTCATCACTGGTTTTCTTTTATTTTCTATCTATACTTGTTCACTTGTTGATATTAGCCAGTCTAGCGATGTTGCAGTCTACCTGCAAGAGCCTCAGTCTTCCTTTGTCCAAACCTGTTTCTTACGTCCAATTGTTTTCTGGCCATCTCTGCTTGCATATAAATGATATTTCAAACCTAACCGGTATAAAACTGGACTCCTGGTCTTTTCGACCCCAACTTGCACTTCTCCAATCTTATCCAGCTTGGGCAATGAAATTCAGTGATTTCAAGGAACTGTGCTAAACAAGAGCTAACAAATAGAAAACCATTATGCTCACTCTTGTGTCCTTCCTTTCTCTCATGTAGTGCATTGTGACCATTTCATGAGCAAATTCCTAGTCCTCCCTTCAGAGGGCAAAATGCAGAACTTGACTCTTCTCCGCTTTTACCCCTTCAACCTGACCTCAGCCACAGTTAGCTCATGCTTTGTTTGTGACCTCTTCACAGATCTGCTTCCATCTTCACTCATTGCTGTCTGTACCCAACAAACAGCGAGAATAATCTTTTTAAAAAATGAATTCGAGCATGGCAGGTCTCTGTTTAAAAACCTTCCTTAAAGTGGCCTGTTAGACGCTATGTAATCTGGAACCTCTTGCATCGTTGACCTTACCATGCTCTGCCCTCCACTTACTCCCTCCACCGAAGTCTTCATGGGTCTTCCTGTGTCTGTGAAAGCACAGCCATGACCTCCTCTCTAAGCAAAGAGCATGAATCTGTTTCTGCTGTCTTCACTTAAATGATTCACTGATTGATACCACCTTCAACATGCTGCACAAATGTCACCTCTTGAGTTGAGAGCTCATGAATACCTTGTTATAAAATGGCACACACCATCACTTTTCTCTCTCTTTAAAAATAATTTTTGTCTACTCCATAAAAATTTCCATGGTAAACTCTATATAATTTGTTTATATATATTACTTATTTATGCCTTCCTTTTCTAGAATATGGTTCTTTGAGACCAAGTGTCGTTGTCCTGCCTGCCACTAAAATAGTCCTTAGAACTTGATAAACACACTTTAGAGATTTTTGGAATGAATGAATAAAAAAGAATTCTTAGAGAATTGAAAGAGTAGCTTTTGAGGAGCATTGTTTTTATTTCTAAACAAAAATATCGTGTGATATAGATACTTAGTGATGCAAAGGTGTGACACAACTCTCTCAGAGATACATCAGAATAAACAATACGAATTGATGTCTGCCTAAGTTTATTTATTGAAATATTATTTGTAGAAGCCAAAAGTAAAAACAAAAAATCCAAACAATTTATCAATATAATACAATAAGTAATAGAGCTGAATAAACTCTATTATATAAACACAACGTAACTCATTATTAAACTATAAAAATGAATAAGATACCCATTTGAATTGAAATATAAGAACAAACTCATGAATATTTTCTTATTAAAAAAATTCTTTACAACTAAACATCCCCTTTTGTGGGGGTTAATTTTGCGTGTCAGCTGTGCTGTGCTGAGGGAGTTAGTAAAGCACACGACTCAGCAAGCGCAAGAGGAATTCTCGGAGGAGACTGGCGCTCGGGTCGGGGAACCACACCGGAAGACCCGCCCCGAGTGTGGCCCGCCACCAGCAGCCTGGGCGCCTGCACGGAAGACAGCAGTAGTCCACCGGAAGCTCTAGGGCGGAAGGCTCGGTCTTCCTGAGCAGGCCTGGTCTTTGCTGCTGCTGATTCTTCAGGCTTAGAAGGCAGATGCGCGACAACAGCTCTGAAAGGGGCCTTCAGGCCTTCAGCCGCAGACGGGGGCTGCAGTGCTGGTCCCTCTGGTTCTGAGGCCCCCAGCTTCTGGGACTGAGCAGCTACCAGGTTCCTCGGCTCTCCAGCTTGCTGATGGCCATCATGGGACTGTACAGTCTCCGATTGTGCGAGCTCATCCAGTAAATGCTCTGTGACATATATTCCATTGATGCGGTCCTTCTGGAGAAGCCTCACAAATGCAACCTACAGGTACAACTGCCCCAATTACAATAGATTTTCTTACTGTCCAGCTGTGATCTCTTTGGTGTTTTTGAATTAAAGCAGCTAGACCTCCTTGAACAAATGCTCAATATATACAAGTCAATCTGGGTTATTTTATTGCCACAGAAAGGAAGGAGGCTACCATAAGGACCAACAATCTAACCTGAGACAGGCTGCTCAGTGGAAGATGGGACAGTGTGAGCTTTAAACAGAAAAACAAATGAATTGAGTGAATTGAGACACTGAACATTCAAAACCATGGAGTCATTATGACTCTTCTCTCTATTCAAAAAAGAAAAAAGTAAATCTGCTTCTCTATTATGACCATACCCAAGAAAACTGAAGCCAAGCAATTAATATAAAGAAAATTTTTAAAAATCCTAATTGTGTACTAATATAAGGAGTTGCCACGTAGTTTTTGTTTATGGTAAGGATACCTCTTTAAGAATTTGAGTTAATTATAGATAAAATTGTAGAGCTAGGAATCTGTTCTTTGTGAACTATAATACAGTCATTGACTCAGAATGAAAGCATTGGATGAACAGATGATGGAGAGTTTTTGAAAGAAGAAAGCATCTGGAATTATCGCCTGATTCTTCCAGTCAATTTTAGTAACAGTGAGCTTGAGTCATCCAACTGTGGGCAACATGAAAGGCACAAGACCACCTGTCAGGTGTTCTTGCCATCCTAATCTAATCAGGGCCCCAGAACTAACTTACATTAAAGGAATTTTAATAATAAACAGTTATTGTCACTACAAAAGGCAAAGAGATGGTGACATCAGAGTATCTGACGATTCTATTACCCAAACTAGGATCTTCCTGGGTGAAGAAAGAGTCAATGGATTTTTCTCTAGGGGAAAATAAAGTCATAAACTGTGATGTCCCAAGTTTTATTAGTCTAAGAATATGAATATTCTAGAGGACAGCCGATCTTTATACAAATTTTCACAAGGCGTGGGAAAGAGGGTAAACAAGAGAACCTTAATGATGACTGTAATGAACAGAAATTGTCTTCTGGTTTTGTGGATACATTTTTATAAAATGACAATAAAATGACATCGTGGATACAAACAGAGAAATTTGATTATGCCTTGAATATTTGATGATACTAAGGAATTAGTGAAAAATTTATTGTTATGATGGCATAATAATTATGTGAGGTTATGTCCATGTTTATTAGAAATTCATACTAAAGAATGTAGGCATGAAATAAAGCGAGTCTTGGCTGTACTTACTAGAACAATAAAATAAAACATCACCGCTAAATCAGTTATGAAAAAAAGGATGATAATAGTTGAATCTAGGTAGTAGATGTGTGAGCTTATCTGTCAATTCATCCTACTTTTTATATGCTTTAATGCTTTATAATACATTTAAAAATAATGAGTTATATTAAATTTCTGGCTCTTTTTCTGAAGGATGTCAAACGACTACTCACTTCTGTCATAAATGAAGGTGTGTACTAGACCCTTAGAAGTCGTGGAAACTCAAGAGATTGTATGTTGAGATTTTGTAGATTTCGTCATTGCCAAAAGATGATGCCAGGATTGTATCTCCCTTTTGCCCAGTAAGAGCCAAACTGCAATACCTGAATCGAAATACTCAATTCCAGCTTGACTAGTACTTGCATGACACTCGCAAGTTTCTTTAAGTTTATTATTTCTATACCATGAAATATTAAGATCAATGTAGTGTAACATTCTGAGAGAAACAGAGGGAACATACATCAGCACTTGGCATGTGCTGGTGAGTCTGCCTGTCTCACTCTCAATCCTGCCGAGTACATAGATTTTTGAGCCACGCTAATGTTTAAGAGCAGTGACCACGTGGTATAGGGATGCACAGTGATTGTTTTTATCGGGATCCGAGCCACACTGCTGCTGGAGAGCAGTAACCTCATGATAGATAAATGCCCAGCGATTCTGATTGTGTGACATTCATTGGACATGTGTGTATCCACTCCTGCTTTTGACAATATATCCTTAAGCCTAATAAATGTCATTTTGAGAACAAATTTGGTAGCTATCAGATGAAGACAGATTATGACCTCTAGAAAATCCACATCCATAGAGAGTTTTAATTAGCAAAAAAGGAGCCATATGGAAAATTCTAACTTCAGTATAGCAAAGCAAAATTATAAATAGCAATTACAGTAGCCTATGGACTTTTTCTAATAAGTGTCACTCTTCCTTAATCAATCTGAGATTAAAAAATAAAAAAAGAAATTCTAAAATTCTATTTAAGTTTAAAATACTTTGAGGAAAATACCGACTCTCTCCAAATTATCAGAGATGGCTGTTGTGCTTTGGTCTGATCTTACTTTTCTTTAACTTCAGCACCAATAGACGGTTTTATTGGTGTGGCATTGCCCATGTGGATATTATTCTGAAGAATTCATTCCTGAGATTCTGTATCATTTCTACCACTGTTGCTGTTGCTGAGACTCAATTCCCACTTCCTAAGATACTTCTCAGTAATAGCAACTTGTTGTAAGTCATGTATTTATAAGAAATATGTTTGCCCATCCCTCTTCATGGGTGTTATAAGGTTGAGAGTTATTGCTTTGCTTTCAAAGAGAGATACTAGGCTATTTCTTACTTAGTCAGCAATGATTCACTTTTTCAAATTCCTTATTCTAGTTTGTGTTAAATAAACATGATCAAATACTATGACTGTAGGGTGATCTTTCAACTCAAGCACACGTAGCTTTTGAACTCTATTGCGTAGATCTCTCTGGTCTTCTGTAACTCTCTTATAGACAATGTTACTCCAGCTTTACAGAATTAGAAGCTCAGAGCCTTGCCAGAAATTTTCCCTTCCTGAACTAGTACCTCCCCACCTGCCCAGCTAAGTTTTAGTCATCCTGGGGTAAGAGTCTCAAGATGCCTTTCTTTTAGGAAGTCTTCTGTATTGATTTCCTATGCTTGCTGTAATGAATAGTACAAATGTAGTGGCTTAAAACAACATTCATTTCTTCTTTTCTGATGTCAGAGGCTTGGAGATACCCAAAATCAGTATTGCTGAGCCCTAGTCAAGGTGGTAGCAGGCAGTACTACATCTGGAATCTCAGGGCCAGAATCTGTTGTTTCTTCTGGCTTTGGTTGTCTGCATCACTTTTTGTCAGAATCTTTTTTTTTTTTTTTTTTTGAATAAGGTAGCATGTAAAAGTTGTAGAGATTAGGAGCTGGAATCTTTGGGGAGCATTATTCAGCCTACTCACCTTCCTTTTTCCTTTTCCTACAAGTGTAGCTTGGCTACTGAGTCTGGATTATCTAAATCTTTTACCCAAATGTTGATTTTAAATCTTGTTTAATTTATAATGGTACATTTGATGATGATGACATTTATGTTATGGATAGCTTACAGTATGGTGGACGCTGCTCTAAGAATTTCATATCAATTAATTCATACACCAGTTTTATAATGTAGTGAGGAGTGATGTTCCTCCTCATTTTTCAAATCATCAAACTAGGCACTATGCCCATAAGTGGAGCAGCTGGTATTTGAACATGGGCAGTGCAGTCTAGAGCCTGTGTACTGTTGTATCAAGGGTATCTCTCCATTTCATCCTGAGGTCCTAAAAGCCAGACAAAATTTCCAGCTTCTAGCACACATGAAACACTCAATGATGTTTAGAGAATAAATTTATAGACTTAGATTCTACACAGGTTCTGTCATTAATGAATAGGGAGTCTGAGGAACAGTTTTAGACTTCTCTGGATGTCAATGGTTTGAGAGGGTGTTTTGTCAAGATCTTCAATGCTTTATGAGCACAGCGTCTCAGAAGTGCACCTGAGATCTAAACTTTGCCTCTTGGACCAGGGCGACCGATTCGTTGGTTCATAGTGTTAAGGACACTGAGCATGGAACCCAGGGCACTAGTAATGATTTACTAACTTTTGAGGAAGTCATTAGAGAGTGTCCATATCCCAGCAGTTTGGGAAAGAGGCCAAAAGCGTTGATAACATCTGTTGACTCAAGATGGGTGAGTGACTTTTACTGCTAGTGGGAAAGACCTCAGCCTCTTTGGAGTTTCTTTGAACACTGTGCTTTGTTTTTTATGGCCTGTCATCTGTGTTGCCCAACGAGAGAGAATCAATCCACATAGTGACATACCCACATAGTAAATGGTTACTAATATCTCAACGCTTGTGTTTGAGAAGCCAGGTCACACACCAGGATAACATTCTGCCCATGGGCTAATGAAATGGGAATCAAAGCTATTCAGAAATTAATCTCAGATGTAAGAGTGGCATGCATGCCCACACATCCCATGCCTTCTACAAAAGCCACTTCCTAAGCCACTTCTTAAAGACTGACCTGTGAACCTTCTAGATGCTCATAAATATTCATTGATAATAAAGGGGAAAGAAATGGTGAAAAATTATCAGCAGCATAATGGAATGCTGACTTGGTCTCTGAGAGTCCTCACAATCTTTCGTCAGTTAGAATAGCAGTCATGGAAAGGCAAATCAAATAAAACACTTTGAACTAACCTCAGAATGGAGCTGCATGTTACCAGTTTCATTACCATTAATGTGTGCTATGGCCGGAACACACGACGTGTCCCTGGATGCGTTTCTCTTTTGGTGGCAAAATGATTTACTGTTGCTGTTGTTGCTTTGGTATCAGTTCCTGGTGATGACTACACATTGCTCAAAAGCTGCTTCTTACACTAGAATCAGAGGAGCCTTGGGAGCCTGAAAGATTTGGACTTAAATCACACATTTTGTTGGTTAGTTGCATGCCCATGTGCAAACTACCTGAGCTCTCTTCCTATCAAATAAAATAAACAATGCTCGGGGTTTGAAGAAAAGAGGTGCAGAGATGAGACCATGACCAGGAAGAAGACTCGTGTGATCCCTGTTTCACTTTGGGTTTCTATAGTAGGCTCCTGAGGAGGAAACTCTGGGGAATGCCTGTCTCAAATGGCACATGAGGAAAGTCCTTCTCTTCATTTAGCCACTTTGCCTTTGGATGCAAATCTGTACCTGAATCTTTTCATCTTATATTTTGTTATATTTTTGTTGAGATATAAGTCACATAGCATAAAATCCATACACAGAGCATATAATTCAATGCGTTTTTAGTACATTCACAAAGTTGTACATAACTCATCCTTCATTCTGCGAGACTTTCATCCTCCCCGAAAGAAAAGCCTTATCTATTAGTAGTCATCTTTAATTCCTGCCTTCACTCTGTCCTTGGCAACGCAGAGTCTATCGTTTCTCTGTATGGATTTGCCTACTCTGGAGATTTCAGAAGGATGGAGTTCTACAGTAAGTATCTTTTAGTGTCTGACTTTTCTTTTTATCAGCATGATGTTTTTAAAGTTCATCAATGCTGTTGCATGTGTCAAAATGTCGTTTCTTCTTATAGCCAAATACCTATGAGTATACCACATGTATATTTATTCACCATGTGGTGGACATTTGTGCTATTTCTACTTTTTGGATATTTTAAATAATGCTTCTTGGAACTTTCTTGCACACATTTCAATGGACTTATTGTTTCAATTATCTTGGATAGACCCAAGAGGGTATTTCTGGACTATATAGTGTGATACTAAGAATAATAGCCCTGAAAAAATATACATGTCCTCATCCCCGGAACTCATGAGTACTCTATGCTTCTTGGCAAAGAGAAACTAAGATTGCAGATGCAATTAAGGCCATTCATTGGCCAGCCTTGGAAGAAGGGGGATGTGCTGGATAATCAGGGTGTGCTTGGTAGTGAGGTGCTTGTGAACCGTGAGGCAATAACACACGTGTTGGCTGAAGCCGCTACATTTTAAGATTTTGGGGCAGCTTTCTGTTAGCCTTGAACAGTGATGTCACCGCAGCGACTGTGCTTTTTACTGATGATGGCTGGTTGTTTTGCAAAATACCGTGTGGGGAGTGACACTGGAAAACTGGGCCTTTTGGCCCAGAGATGACAGAAAAGAGACGGTGCCAGCTGTTACAAAGCACACATGCGTCTGCACGGGCAGGTATTTATTGGAGGCGCGGGGAGGGGTCTAGCCAAATCGAGGCTTTGGCTGAAGGGCTCCAGTAATTGGTCCAGAGAATGACCGAGCTGCTTCTCACAGAACAAAGAGAGCAGCAAGTTTTTATTTTCTGGGCTGGGCTGGAGTCTGGTGAATGCCACTAACTAGCGACGTGTTCCCAAAAGATGTTTCTTCTTGTGACAGACTTAGACCGATGGGTAGTGATGGCAGCTTGTTCTAGAAACTGTTCTTGTATATCTTACGCCATTGTCCTGTGCGGAACATACTGATTTTGTACTTGGCGGGCACCTGCTGGTCACCCTTGTTTGGGAACTACCGAGTTACTTTTTCAGCAGACATCTTCACCTGGCACGGATGGCCTGGCCTCAGGGTCAAGCCGATTTACTTGTACTTCTTGAACTACTGAAAAAGCACTAAAGTAGTGTAGAAGAAGCAAGTAACCAACTCCAATGGGCGGTGGGTCAATTAACCTGTACTGTACTGTACTGTAGCCTTGGACAAAACTTTTCTTAAGCAATCAACATGTGCAGAGGTAGGTAGAATCTGACTCAAAGGTTAAGACAGCTGAGGAGTCAGACCTAATATGAACACGGGAGATTCCAAACCTTTTATCCTATTTTGGTTACCTACCAGATAGCTTCAGGCACAAGAGAAAGGTCATTGTTCTCAACACAGTGTCCTTCGGGTTGCTGGGAAATAACCCAGGTGACTGCTATCATAACCCCACACATCAGTGCTGCTGTCTACAGCAGAATGAGTCGGAAACTAAGGACGTGCTGCCTAGCAGTGTGACTTCCAAATATGAGTGATTTTAAGCTAAGAGCAAATGAAGCTAGAGGGCTTCTCAGTTTCTTTATTTTTATTGTACATATTTGTAGTACATAATGAATACATTCATCACAGAGAGTTGGTCCATGTACATAACACATCTTTATTCTCTTTCACATCACCCCTTCCACACACTGCTCTCCCTTTGTCTCTTAAAGGAAATCAAGACTTCTTTGCTTGGTAACAGTTTCTCATTTTATGCAGATCTTCTACCTCTGTGGTTTTATCAGAGTTTCATGATAGTGCTGTTGAAACACACCATGCTACAAAGGGTAATATTTTCTTGAACCCAGAGTTTTTCATCCTCCCAGCCTCTGCCCCACCAGTGTCCGCCGCACTGGTCCATATCTGCTTCTGGTAGTACAGAAGAAGCTTTGAGACTTCTGGGAAGATGGCAGAGTGGTGAGCAGAAGAGAAGCAGCCTCTCCAAGATTTGTTGTCCAGATACTGGACTATAGCAATTTATTTATTTAAAAAAAATTTTTTTTTGTACATGGAATGTGCTTTTATTCTTTAAAAAAGCAGCTTTTGAATTACACCCTTTGCTTATGGAAAAGCTTAATATGCTCCATGTGGCTTTGACACTTAAGTAATGTCTTGAATTAAAATGGCGTTAGACTGTAGCAATTTAGGGAAGAGAAGAAGGAGGGAAGTGAGTCCCTGGGACCCAGCAGGCAACGGAAGTGAGAGATGAAGCCCACGGGGAGGGCAAAAGGAGCAATCTCAGTGCAGAAGAAGGAGATAGACGATGCTTTCTCCTAGAATCCCGGCTCTTGGTGCAGGTGATGTGGCTTTGAGCCTGTAGACGCACAGTAACTACTGGCAACCACAGAGGCCTCCATGGAAAGACACACAAGTGGAGCGGAGTGGTGGACACAGCAGACTACAGTGGCTGATGAGTTACTTGCGTTCAGATGTCCCCCAGGAGAGGGCAATTGGCTGATCGCCGTCTTGGAATGGGGCTGAGCTCACAACTCAGAAAAGCTGCCAGTGGCTTTCAGCACTGGGGCAAGGTGGGGCAGAGTCCATGTTCAAGTTGGCAGGAGGGCAAAGAGCCAAGTTCACACTAGCAGGGAATGGAGTCCAAGCTGGCAGGAGACACACAGTGTGTATCTAGCTAAACAAATCGGCTTCCAACCCCACAGCCAGAGACCAGGCTGAACTTCAGTGGAATTGGTGAGGCCTTGCTATTGAACCCAGCTGGGAACACTCACTACCTGCCATCAATCTCCTGCTGAGATTAACCAACAAGGACCTGGGCCTGCCTACTCTGTCTACCAGTGACATCAGAGACACACCTGGAAGTGGAGTTTTTTTTCCCCCTGTTGTTGCTTTTTTTCCCCCCTCTTCTCTCTCTTTTCTAGTTTTTTCTTGTTTTTATATGAAATTGAAGTTTCTTTCTAGTTTTTTTATTTTTATTGTTTTGTTCAGTCCTTGTTTTTATTTCTTCCTTCTCTTTCCCTCTTGTTATCTTTAATAGTTTCCCAAAGTTTGCATAATCTTCCCCTGTCTTTCAGCCTTGCTCCTCATCTTTTCCTCTTCTTCCATTTCTCTTTTTTTTTCTCCTAATCTCTTTTGAATTTTCTCTTCTGAGGGTAAAATCGCCAATACTAAGGGCATATTTACTGTATACAAGTTTCTAGTTATTTTAGATATTGTTATATAACCACAATTCTAGTTTATATGGTTAAAGGTGACAAATTAATAGTTACCACAGTTTCATTTTCCAGGCTGGGTTTGATGCTATTGTTATTACTGACTATACTACTTTAGCCAAAGCGACAGAATTGTTCTAATCAGTTATTCCTTGTATGCTAAGACCAAGATTCCCTGAGAGTCACGAACAACACTATAGGCCAGGGCCAAAGAACCAGGGTCTGGCCAAATAGACAGCAAGTTCTCAGCCCCAACAAATTGAAGAGGTAGGATCTTGCAACAGACTCAAAACCCCCAAACCAGCTACACCTGGAAGACATCCCTGAGGACGTAGTCACTTCCAAAGGGTTCTCTATACTAACAATAAAGCTACCTGCCGTAGGCAATGCATAAGCATCAACTCAGGAATTAAACTAAAAAAAAGAAAAAGAAAATGAGAAGACAGGCAAACAAGAGGCAACCCCAGACCTCCAGCTCGCCAAAAGCAAACCCAGGGGGAATGAGGTGCAACAATCTGAAAGCTTCCCACC
This sequence comes from Hystrix cristata, assembly GCA_004026905.1. Taxonomy (NCBI): domain Eukaryota; kingdom Metazoa; phylum Chordata; class Mammalia; order Rodentia; family Hystricidae; genus Hystrix; species Hystrix cristata. The sequence goes on from PVJO010000837.1 coordinate 184,082, forward strand.
CGGACTCTTGGAAGCGGTAACAGCAGAAGTAACAAAGCAGATGAATGAGGCTCTAGAAAAAATCATTTCCAGAATGAAGGACATGATGAGTGACTCTAGAGCAGATACATATTTAAAAAAATAGAGGAGCTTAGGAAAATAATGGAAACCACAAATGCCCAACATAGGGAAGAAATGGAATCCAGAAACAGATTCAAACAGATGTCCCGGAGATTAGCACAAACTCTGAGTCACCGCAAATATAACAAAGAGGAGCTTCGGGCCTGGAAGATTTCTGCGAGCCCTGAAGCCACCATGCGGTGCCGTTCTGCGGGGAAGGATTGTGGCGAGGTCCCCACCGGCTCTGCCTTCCCGTTCTCAGGGCTGTCTCCTGCCTTCATAGCTACTGTCCTAACCAGGTGTGGACTTTCAAAGCTACTTCCCAGAAAAGAGAGAGTGGTGAGACGGCGGCACACTAAAATACCAAGTGTGCTCTGCTTGTACTGCAGTTAAAAAACACTTTAAAAAAAAAAAAAACTTGATTGTTGTAAACCCGTGTTCTAAAAAGGTAGCTTTGACAGTGCTGTTTTGACTTTTAAAACACAGCTTTCTAGACATTATTCCTGCCCCATTTTGGAAGCTGAGTCCCTGTTTCCCCGAATTTCTATCTTGGAGAGTCAGGCAGATCAGATTGTGACTCGGGTTAGGCCCCTTCACGCTTAGCTCTTGTCAAGGCAGACACCCCAGGCAGCCTGCTTCATATCTCCTAGTTCCAGGGGTCCCTTTTAAGTCGAATTCACGCCTCCGGATTTGGTGGTTTTAACGTCACTTCCCCTGAAACTGCAGCACAGAGGCTTAGCTCTGCCCACTCTGTAGCCCCTTTCCCGGTCACACCTGTGGACCATGGAGCTGTCTGAGGGCCGTGGAACCTCGGGAGGACAAAAACACCTGCCCTTTTTGAAGGAGTTCTTATAAACCTCTCATTAGTAATCTCACTTGGGGCTTTGAAATTCCCAGGCAAATCTGTGCCGGCTCCCACTCCGCCCTTACGACACAGCTACCCCTAATTCCAGGACACACCCTTCCCTGCATCACGCAGCTGAAGTTAGGATAAATGGCTCCCGTCCTAGATCTGGCCTTTGCTGTCTTTAGGATATTGGCCACATTCTTCTTCGTCTCAAAAAGGGACAGACAAATGGTGATAAAGCTAGCTGTGTCACAGGCCTTCTTTGGATATAACATGTGATCATTTGTTGGCATGTACATTCTGTGGTCTCCATCTCATTTAGCCAAATTATTTTGGGTTGAAGAAATGTATATACCTCTATATTTGTTTGTCTAGGGCCTTTTTGTTCAAATGTTGTTCGTGAGTTTTCTCTAATACTATGTTTTAAATCTTTTGTGCTAAGTTGGAAGTCAGTCAGTCTTTTTTTTTTTTTTTTTTTTTTTTTGGTGCCAGGGATCGAACTCAGGTCCTTGTGCTGGTTAGGCAAGCACTGTAACCAGGAAGTCAGTCTTTAAAAACCAATTTCAGTCTATTCTTGATGGTCTGAAGGATTACCTCAGAGCTGTGCAATGCCAAGTACTGTCCTTCTGCATGTCTGTGTTCTTTTAATTGTGTTAGCATCAACTCATGTTATTTTAATTGTAGAAAAACAACCAAGTCAAAGTTAATATGAAAATGGTGTGCTTATTTAAATGAAAAAGCATATGACATCACACTTAAATAATAAGCTGAATAGAAGCAACTGTTAAAAAAACTGAACTTGTAGTGATATGTTAAAAAAGAAAAATGTTGAAAGAATTGAATTATTAATCCACACCAAAGTGGATAAGATAAAACACACAGACACACACACGCACGCTTTGCCAAAGCCATCATTACTACACTCACACTTTAATTGCACTTTAGTTTCAACAAATTGGTATTAGCCTGCGTGGGAATCTGATGTTCATCATTTAGATTATAATAGTTTTATGTTTCATTTAGTGATTACTTCGTGCAAGTTTTTGGTTTTATATACCCATATAAGAGCTACAAGCATAAGGTGATCATAATAAGTCCTTGTGTATGCACATTTAAGTGATATTATAATAAAATTATCTGGGCAACACTGGCGGGTCCTCGTGGATGTTCTGTTTGCGATGGTATCTGTGCATTACTGAAGCTTGGGAAACAGCGCTCTGCCTCTCAGAACCAGGGCTCCCGGGGAGCCTTCAGAAGTTTTCACGCAGGCCAAAGGCTTGTCTTCAAGCCGCAGTGATAAAGAGATTGGAAAGACTTCCTTACCACGAGTGTCAGAAAGATGCACATTACCAAAAGACACGCAGAACTCTCTTATGGAAACTAATTAAAAATAATTAGGTGAGGCTATTTAGTGGGAGGAGAATACGTAAATGAAGAGACAATTTGGGGGACCTGTTTCGAGGAGTCCAGGCCCAGGAGAAATCAGATCTAGAATTTTGCTTTTATTTATTATTAAATGATTCCCACTGACTGCACAGTTTAACATTGCTGGGCCTCGGTTTCTGCAACTTTAAAATTCCTTTCTTATAGATTTGATTTGTAAGTCAAATATAATTAAATAAGTGGAAGTACTTTGTGAGCCACAAAGCCCTGAGTACACGTCAGTGGTAGAACTGTGTTTGATTGTGTTAGATGTTCATGAGGGATCCCTAGAAGTTTCTTTCATTCTTTAGAAACAAACATCTCAGCGGGAAGATAAAAAGCCATCCGAAGCTCAAGGTGGGTAAGATAAGCACTTCTTGCATGGAATCTAGGCTCAATTCTTGGCAAATGCAGAGTCGATGTATTCTACAAAAACAAAACCTTAGGGAGAGAGGTTTAGACCAAATCTCTATCTGATGGGGAATTTTGATTTTTTTCCATAGATTTTCTTTCACTTAATCACAAAGTTTTTTAGAATTTCCTTTTTTTTGTGCACTTGCATAGTCCCACAATTTTGCATCAGTATATTTACATGAACTTTCTGGCCTAAAAACAACTAGGTCTGTTCATGTATTCACATGTCCTGTGAGCTACACACCGCTGTGTGTTCTGTCAGTGACACGAACCACCTACACAGGTGTACTTGGCTTGCTCCTGAATGGGCCTGAGTATCATTAGCCACGATAGAAACCTGGTGACTTTCAATTATTAGTTTCCAGCCTAATTTAAAGCAAGAGTCAAAACCGTCCATCTTTCCCTGTGTCGTAGCATTTATTTCAGCTAATGAAGCCTCATCGTCCTGTTCCTTAGATCACTCTTAGAAAATACTTTGGGAGCCACAAATGTGGGTTTCAAAGCCAGTTAGATTTAGATTTTGATCATGATGCTGCACAATGACTACATCGCTCTGAACCTCAGTTTCTTTGATGTTAAATGTGAATATTTGAAAATATTTGATGTAATTATGTACATGTTTCCATTGTGAACTTTTGGGTCTATTTGCAGTTGATTTGGGAAGAAAGTATGCAATATAAATGGACATAGATTTAGATGTAGACATAGATACGGCTATTTATGATAAGATACACAGAAAGTTTAGACAAACTCAAGGCCAGATTCTCTTGAAGACCAGTGCTAGGAAAGCTGTCCCAACGCGGCCCTACAGCACTCAGCTGCAGGATTTCTTGAACCTCATGACTAATCTTCTGTGGCCACCTGGACTACGCCTCCTGTGCATCTTCTCAGAACTCTCTCTGGCCTAAGTTTCCTTTGCTTGCCTGGACTTACTGCTCTCTCTGGATTTCCCAGGCTTCACCCTTACACCTTGAACTCTAGGCCTCCCTTCAGCTCTGACACTGCTACGAGGGATGTGTCCTATCCTTGTTGCACAATTCCACATTTGTGAAGGAGGAATTTGATGTCAAGACTCATCTTTTTCTCACCAGGCCATAAGAATTTCACTTTGGAGTCCCACAGACCTCAGATAAAACTCTTGTTCCAATATTTATTAGATCTGTGACCTTAAGCAAATTCCTGAACTCTCACAATCTCAATTTTCTCGCCGTCATAGAGAGATAATTATGGTTTTCACTACCACTGGACTACTGAGAAAAATAAATTAGTGTATAGGAAATGCTTAGCTTAGTACATGGCACATACGGAGCCATGAAGAAATGATAGCTGGTTTTAGACCAGTGCTGGCCCTAGACCAGAGGTCAACCTAAGCATTGGTTGCTTTTTGTCAGCTGTGTCCCCACCCCCGGGCCCCTCACCCACAGCCACTGGAAGCAAAAAGCTTCGGGTTGTTCTTTTAGATAAAAGTGTCAGCAGGCAAAGCTTCTGTAGCTTCTTAACAGGTTATGATTTCCTTTAACTCTGTATGAGTTTGAAAGATAATGCCATAATATTAACATATGCATGCTATGACTGTTAACTTTGGGAAAATCTATTAATATTCAAAGAAATAAAAACTCTTCTTTCTCCTCACATAATCAGTGCAAATGAAAACTAGTCCTCTCTGGTCCATACCAAGAAAGATAAGGGCACAGTGTGTTACCAATGCTCAAGCCAAACCCGAAGTCTGGGCCGGGAAGGGTGGGGTTCCTGGAGGGGTTTGCATAAGCCCTGAAGAATGAGCAGAAGTCAGGTTAACAAGTTTGACAGGGGAGATAGCTGTATTTCCTGAGGAGTGGAGAATGTGCTCAAACGCATCCATATTACATGTTGACAAGAATCCCCATCCTCCAGCCACATAGCTCAAAAAGGTTTGTGAACATGCATATTCTTTATGGCTTGAAAGCTTAGTTCAGAATCAGGGAAACATGGGTACTGCTAAAATTTTCTACTTCGAAGACTACACTAAGGCTTTGTCAAGTGCCTGACTCATAGGTTAGAACAATCTTTAGGTTTTTACAAAAGAAAGCTTCCAGAAAATGTCAGGGTCTATAATCCAGTCATAACAGGAACTCCAGCCTACTGCAAAATTGCCCAGGAAGGTTTTGAGGCTTCTCAATGAAGACTCAGACACAGGCTAGGAGCCTTCCGCTTCTGCGCAGTGCTTCTCCCTCCCCAGGCTCTGAGGGGTCCTGGGGACCGCTCCAGACCTGAGCGCGGCCAAAGCTGGCTGCTCTCCGCAGGCGGAGGAACAGCCCCAACCCTGGGTGTGCTTTGTAATAAGCGCCCCAGAGCAGTTGCATTTGGCTCACAAGGGGAATTTATCAAACAGGTATGTTTTGATTCCTTGACAATGCAAAAATTGAGAGACACAGAAGCTAAAAGAGAATAATTTAACAACCATCTGTGTACCTGCCACTTATAATTAACAAGTATTAACATTTTATATTTGCTTCCCACATTTTGCTCAATAAAATGATACTATTTTATTTTATTTATTTTTTTAATGATATTATTTTAAAGCTGAAGATCAGTGTTCAATCCCATTCCATATTACTCCCACCTTCCCCAAAGACAACTATTAGGTCGAGTTTATTTATAATGCACTAGTCAAGTACTAAAGCTTTAATCCTTGAACAATATGCTGAATTTTTAAATATTTTATACAAATGCTATCATATGGTATTTATCTTCCTGTAATTGGCTTTGCTTTCTTTCAATATCATGTTGTCTAAAGGCCTGCGTTGATGCTAGAGATCAAGCGCACTCATTTTAGTTGCCAAATTGTCTTCCACTGAGGGATGCTTAAATTGCAGTTTTAGATTTTTTTTTTTTTTTTTTTTTTTTTTTGTGCCGGGGGTGGAACTCAGGGCCTTGTGCTTGGAAGGCAAGCACTCTAATCACTGAGCCAAATCCCCAGCCCTGCAGTTTTAGATTTTAACTGGGTATTTTCACATGGAAACCTGGATACATTCAGGTTGAGAGGACAGTCGCCTGTGATACTTAGATGCCCATAGTTCTCAAGATTAATGCTGGATTTGTTATTGTTTTTGGTGATGTTACTTTCCTTCTCAGTCCATATAGCTTTCCATGCATTTTTTTTTCCTTTGGATGAATGGTCACTTTAGTCGTAGAGTTGTATATTAAATTTTGTAAGATCATGCAACAACCCAGTTGACACCAGAAACATCATAGAAATAGATTTTCATGGCCCCTTCCTTCAATTTATCAACTGTTTTCACACATGCCAAAAGTCAGCAGCAGGGAACTCGAATTCACTATTAATGCCCGGGGCTGCCACTCTATTATCTATTGTTCCCGTCTCTCCCAGCGAGTCTCATGTATGAAATTACTTTTAGGAAAAAAAAAAAAAAAAAAACCAAAAACTCACTCACTCTCATTTCTGGAAATGAGAACCATAACATAGATCATATAGTACTTTTGCCCTGACCGTGGAGAACCTGAGTCGAGTCTGCATTGAATCCTGCAGTGGAATTGTACCTTCTTTCATGGTGCCGAAGGTCAACTTCCGCTTCACATAGCTCTTTCATGACATGCTGTTATGTGTTTCCAATTGACACAGCTTTTGTGTAAATGGGCTTTTTTTCCAAAAGGCGATAATGTATGTGGACCTACAATTAGCACATAAATCAAACACTTTTTCAAATAAAATAGCTCACCTGTAATCCCAGCACTGTGAGGCTGATGCAGGGGGGTTGCAAGTTCAAATCCAGCCTGGGCACAGTAACAAGTTAGTGAGAGCCTGTTAAAAAAAAATTAAAAATTATAAAGGGCTGAGACACAGCTCAGTATGAAGATCTTGGGTTCAATCCCCAGTACCACAAAAATGAAGGAAACAGTAGAAATGGTTAATACATACATTCTTTTGAAACATTGTATAGTATAGAATGATAAGTAAATGAGCCTTCCATGGCTATGTGAGACAGATGTCCATTTTCAGACATTGTCTTATTTAAAATCTTTCAACTTTTGAGGGAAATGAAGTGTGTGTGTGTGTGTGTGTGTGTGTGTGTGTATGTGTGTGTGTGTGTTTTGGTCTTCAGCATCATCCTGTGGAGAGTGACAGCCTACAGAGAATTAAACTCACACAAAAACAAACACGGTGGGTTGGTGTAGGAATTAAATGCCTTAAATACCGAATATTTCTGTACTCAAAAGGACTGTGTGTAATTTTGTCATTATTTTTGCCTGCTGTACTGTATAGCAGTTTTGTTCCAGCAGTAGACTGAAGGAAAGAATAAAACAATCATCATTGTCACCACAAAGTACCCTTGAGACACTTTCAAAGATGGTCTTTTAACATGAAAACCTGTAATTGTCGAGGCTTAAGGATGTCAGATAGCACGCTGAGCACTTTACCTTTATAACATCATGTACCTTAATCTTTGACAGAGCTCTCTGATATAGATCTTTTATTCCTTGTTTCCTAAAGGACAAAACCTGGGCTCAGAAAAGAGGGGTTACTTTCTCAAGGTCACACAGCATGTGAATGGTCATGTGGGGACCTGCATCCTGGCCATTGAACTCCAGGGCCACCGCTTGTAACCACTAAGCAGTTTTTGTCAATAATCCAAGCATAATTTAAAAAGTAAACCAGTGGTGTCTTACCAGCAAAGCCACTGACCGCTAAGTTGGAGAAGGGGCCTAAAGTTAAAGAGTTTTGTCAAGTCAGATATATGGTTAATGGAATTGGCCGGCCCTTATCCACCAATGGTTGACTCTTCCTTTGGCACAAGCTCCTGCCGTTGCTTTGCATTTGGCTGTGCGTGGCCTATCGAACCCATTCCTTCCCACTTCCTTCTCTTTCCAAGGTCTTTAGCCTCATGTCTGCCTTCCAAGAGCACTCAGGCTGTGTCGGTGTAGGGAGAGGTTGTTAAGATGGTTTTTGCAGCCAAGGCATATGCTGCTTTTCCCCCAGAGTCTGGCAGGCCCTCACCAAACAGGAACTGTGCAAGCCCTCAAGTTGTCTGTCTGCAGACTGGATTGTGCAATCCCTGTGGGTCCCAAAGGAACTTCCGTGCTCAGCAGCAGCTCTTAGGCACCCTCCCAGCACTTGCTAACCATCTACTTTGCTCCGATGATCTCCTGGGACATTCTCCATCACCTAGATAACCACGGCTCTGTACCTCCCCAGACTTACAATGTGTCGTACGCCATTGTTTTTTCTCATCTATAACATTTGCCTTTTTCCTCTTTTACTGTGATTTTAGCTTAGCTCTTCTGGAAACGAATCTACCAGTAACATCTCCTTCCTCTGCCAAGTCCCAGACCTCGACCTTCTTTTAGGACTCTGCTTTTTGGGTCATCATTCTCTCGTATCTTCCCTAATATGGTTCCAAATAATCTCTTCACAATGGTCATGAAAGAGAATTTTCATCATGGTTACACTAGAACCCATAGTTTACTGTCAATGAAACCATAAAGGAGATAAACACACACAAACATAAAGCCAACAGGTTATTTAGAAACAACATGCTATAGTAACTAGTGACTCACTAACACCAAAAATTAATTGAACACAGAAAAATGAGACTAACAAGGTCCTTCTCACTAAATAACCCTTGTCTTATCCCTGCCAAAGGAGACTTGTTTTAATGTAATATTCAGAGTTGGATTTCATTTGGTTGCCGTCAATGCAAAATCAGGTATGAACGCAAACATATATTATAGGGTGTAGTCGCTCCTTTTCTCCAGAGAAATGGTTGCTTTGATGTACTGGGAGAGTGTAAGTAAATGTTGCTTTGAGCTGGTCTCTTTGTTCAGCAGGCTGTTCTGCTGCTATAGCACACACATGGCATTCTAGAGGGAGGATGTCGTAGTACAGAAGAGCCGGATGCTGGAATCAGCCTGCTGGATTGGAGGTCAGACTCCGCAGTGTCCCTGCTGCCCGATGGTTATGTAGAGACAGTAATCCGAGCCCCAGTCTCACTACTGGGGAAGTAACAGGAAACACCTCAGAGAGTTTTAGAAGGGCGGGATGCAAAATGAGAGCTTTAAACAGTGCAGCGATGGAGTCAGTATTTCATCTGTAGTCATTCCGATTTTTGCAAGAAGGCTAATCACCTCTCAAAGTGTAAGAGGAAGTGTGCTTATTCCACAGTCACGTATATCTGGGTTCTCTTCCTCCTCTGACATTTACTAGACATATGATCCTTGTGGAATAGCTTCTCCAGTCTTAGTTTCTTCTTCTGTGAAATGAGGACAATTTTAAATATTTCCCAAAGGCTCTTAAATGAGATACTATGCAAAGCTTCAGGTAACATGGATGTTCAGCAAATGTTAATTTGTTTCTCTCCTTCTATCACTGGAAAACCAGCAGAATAAATACAAGTGGGAGGAAACGGAGACATGAACAGGCAAATGGCTGAATAGGAAGCTGTGAACATGAGGCTGGGCTGAGGGGAACTGGGACCCACTTATGAGGCCTGGGAGTCCCTGCTGGGAATCTCTGCTGGGCACTCTCTTGGGAGTGAGATCCAGACCTCGAAGAGTCTCAGAATTATGCTGGGAAGAGCTCCAGAGTGAACACAAAGGGCGGCTCCCTCACATGTCTCTGCGGACTTTGTATTCCTGGGTGATGGTTTCCGGCACCAAGATTAAAATGTGCTCCTCTGCCTGTAGCCAGGCAGATCTGGACCAACGTTCTTGTTTGGACACCTTGATAAGTGTGATCATGAGTAAGTCACTTACAACTGAAAAATAGAGATGAGAGTATCGTTGGACAGAGGATCGCAGCGAGGCCCAAGTGAGATAGAAGACTGAAATCATCGCCCGGCACACGGTAAGTGGGGGAGCAAAGCTGACGCCTGTGATTGACACAGCCGTTGTTTACATCTGCGCTGAGAGGCAGATGCTGATCTGCGACAGTTCTGTTCACACGGCTGGTGGGAAGCGTGTGTGTCTACTTCTCTTTTTGTCAAGGGCAGAAGATCAGCTGGCCTTTCCTTCCACGTCCAGTGTGATTGCATCAGGGGCCCCGGAACTCATTCAGAGCACCTGACTGTGGTGCATCTCTGTGCTGGCTGCCTCCAAGCAGAGACTCTCATGGGCATTGGGCAGCTGCTCACTCCAACTTACTGGGCAGTGGGACGTCATGGGACGGTAACAAAACTGGCTCCAGAAAGACCTGCTCCCACCATCGGCTCCGTTCCCTGCTCTCTTTGTGCTGCTGGGACAGTTATTCTGCTGCTGGGATTCCTTGCTCTTATATCTCCAGAATACAGAAGGATCATATTCATCTGTAAAGTTTATTCATAGATGAATCAGATTAGGAATTTACAGAACAGACATACAGACCAGCATTTATTTCAGTCATTCAACCAGAATGGATCGTGTGCCTTTCTGTATGGTAAGCACTGTTCTCATCTTTGTTGGGTGACCACAGGAGAGAAGTCGCTACCTCTTGGAACTTGAAATTACTGGAACGTGATGTTTTCCTTCTTTTCATGTTTTTGTATGGGAACAGTTTCTAATTTTTGGAGTCTTTGGCCTCTTAATGTCTGTCCTCTGCCCCACAGGTGAATTTCAAGTTCGGTATGCCCCAGGCAAGTCTATTATTTCTAAGCCGGAACTGGATAGAGGTAGTTTCGAGCTTGAGGAAGCTCTGACGTGAGAGAGAGCACGAGGAGCATTCCAAAGAGAGTCGTTTGTGGGAGCAGCTGGGGAGCTGCCAAATTTCTAATGAGAAATGAATTTGCCTTTATTTTAAGGAGGAAATGGTATTTTCCCTCACAATAGAGGAAGGAAAAGCTTTCTCTTTGGGCTTGGGTTACCAGTACCACCTCTCCTCCGACTGGAAAATAGATAAGGCTCGCATTTAGCAGAAATGCTAAATGCGAGCCCAGTCTCAGAGGCTCTCACAGATAAACGAAAAGGGGTGGTAGAAAAGTGTGTGCTACTGGAAAGAAAGATGTGGGACCGAACTGGGCTGCTCCAGCACAGCATGGGACAGGGAGTACGGGCTGGGAGTTCTGGCCGATGGGTGTGGGCACAACCGGCCAAATTTCTGAGAGCCTTCTCAGTGCCAGGACCTGCCCTCTACTACCTAGAGTCAGTGAAATCTGGGCATGGTGGCACACACCTATGATCCTACCATTCCAGGAGGCTGTGGCAGGAGGATTGCAAGTTCAAGCTCATCCTGGGCAGTTTAGGGACTTAGTGTGCCATGGACCAAAATTACAAAAAAAATTTTCAACAAAAATTCAATCAACAAAAATCCTTCCTGTTTTGAAGCTTATAGCTTCTGGTGAGTGAGAAGAGAATTAGTAAGATAAGTACAATATACACTACATTTTTTTCTCTCTCTTTTTTCTATTATCTGTCTTTTACTTCATACTTTATATATTTTTCATGTAAGAGAAACCATGTGATACTTATGCCTGGGTATCTGATCAGTGTATCTAAAAGTGTACAAGACTTAGTACATATTTTACAAGTTTCTTTGCTTATTAGTCTGATTTTTAATCTGTATATATGATAACCAGCATTATTAGATCTTATATGATAAATAAGTGAATCTGATACTGTAAAAATAAAAGGGGGGTGGAGGGAAGGTTAAGAAGAAATGAAATGTGTTATGTACATATACCAATTCCCTGCAATGAATGCAATCATTATGTACTGGAAACATGTACCAACAAAAGTCAAAAAATGGTATATTATAAAATTCTACAAATAAGTAAAATATATAAAATACAGATATATAATTCTTAACATAAGAATAAAAGTAAATGTTCATTTTGGTTGATTAATTGTCATTCAAAAATCTGAGATTTGAAATGCTCTAGAATCTGAAACATTTGTGTATTGGCGGTGATATACAGAGTTTGGATCTGCAACATTTCCCAAAGGCCAATGTAGTAAAAATTGAGTCCTCAGTTTGGAGCTGCTGGGATATGGAGAAAGAAACCTTTGAGAGGCAGGGCCTAGTTGGAGGTCTTTTGGTTAAGGGGGCATGGCCTTGAAAAGGATCAAGGGACCCTAGTCTTTTCTTCTTGCTCTCGTTCACTTCCTGGACATGAGGTAAGTGGTTTTCTTCCTGCCCCCCACTCCCCATCATAATGTGATTTCTCCCCACAGATCTGAAGCAACAGGGCCCAATGGTTATGGACTGGTACTACCAAAAGTGTGAGACAAAATAAAATTTTTGTCTTTTTAAATTGATTGTCTTAGGTGTTTTTACAGTAACAGAGAGTTTACAGACACAGAAGATTGTTAGCAAAGGTGAGGCCTTGTGAGACTCAACTCACACAGCTCTGTAGGTAGAGCTTCCCAAGTCCTGAAATACTCACATCCTGCCACCTACAGTGTACTCTAGAAGGCAGACATGGACATTTAGGATTTAAGTGTTGTCCTGTTGGGTTTCAGTCGTGTACTGATCCAATTCCCTACTATTTCTCTATTCCTGTCTTTTGGAATAGAAATGTTTATCCTGCCCCTCTCCCGTCATTGTATCTTGGAAATACGTAGCTTTCTTTTTGACTTCTATAGGGGCTGAGTTTGACTTGAGTCTTAGAGGGGCCATTGTGCTTAGAGATTTGAGCAATGACAAAACTGTTAAGACCTGCAGATTTAGGTGAATTGGATGCATTTTGCGTACTGAGACAGAAATGAACCAGTGGGGTTCAGGGGCAGAATGCTATAGTTTGGAACAGAATTATCCTTCCGAGGCCCATGTATTAAAGATTTGGTCCCCAGTTTAGGAACAGTGTTGAGAGATAGTGAACCTTCGTGAGTTGGGGCTCAGTGGGAAGTCTATAGGTCACTTAGTGAGTGACCTGGAAGGGAATTGTTTGGCCCTGACCACTTCCTCTTATTTCTTTTGCTTCCACCACAATGTGCTACCTTGCCATAGTCCCAAAAGCATTGAGCCCAACCAATTATGGACTGAAACCTTAACAACTGTGAACCAAAATAAATCTTTTCTTTTCATACATTTATTATCTAGGGCATCTATTGTAATGATAGAATTATGACTGGTGTATAACACTGAAAATGTTTGGATTTTGTAGCATTTCAAATTTCAGATTGGTGCAAAGTACAAATATAGTGATGGCTGCTAAGCCAAGAAATATATCGCATAAAGATGAGAAGTATTGGGAGAATAATTTTTAAGAGGGTTTCCATGGAAGCAGAAATGAAATCTAAGTGAAAGGGTGAAGGTAGTGGGCATGCAGGAATCTGAGAGAAGAGCACTCCATGGTTTTCAGGGAATTTGTGGAGTCAGTGGAGTGGAAAAGGGAGCAGAGGTTTGAGTCCTCTGTGTTTTTGTGTTTGCTGGTGTGTGGCTGGAGGGAAATGGTAATACAGAGCATGAGTAGTAAAACGTAACTTGTATTTCCAAAGAATCTCTCAGTGTGTTAAGAATACACGGACATGGACTTTGGGGCCGGGACAGAAACAGGTAGACAAGTGCAAAATGTTCCAATTAAGAGATAGAGGTGGCGTGGGCTTGGAGTTGGATCACAGGTGAGAGATGTAGTAAGATTCTGCAATATTTTGAAGGCACAGCCAGAGGATTTACTGGTGAACAAGAGTGGGGAATGAGAGCAAGCTAGGAGCCCTGAGAGACTCCAGCGTTTTGCCCGAGAACAATGGAGTTGCTCTTACTGAGCTGGGGAAGGTGATGAGAGGAGCGTGCCTGAGAGGCTCTCAGACTTCGGGCTTAAGGTGCCATTGGATCTCCAGCTGGACATGAAAAATTGGATGTGCTCACCAGGCTAAGGGGAAGAAGTCCAGACTGTTGACACACAGTTGGAAATCGTCTGTGTAAAGGTAGCAGAGCCGTGGGGCTGAAAGGGGCCACATTTCTTACCTTTTGGCAGACAAGGTGCTTGAATAACAGGTCCATAGGCAGAAACAGGTCAGAGTGAAGGGTGAGGATTTGTGAATGGAGAAGGCCTCACTGAGTAGCCCGCCTCCTGAGGAGGTTTGCTGGACTTCCTAGCAGAAGCCAGAGACATTAAAAGAGGTGGGGGGAGAAAAAACACTTCAGGGGAATTTTACTAATGTGAAAAAATTAGATAAATTATTTACTAAATTATTTGATACCTGCAGACTTTCTCAACAGTGACTCAGAGTGTTGTTGATACAAGGCACACCTTACAGCCTTGCCGTTGGCTGACTCATCCATTCACGCCACTCCCAGGTCATCCGGGAACTCTGGCCCCGTTCCAGTGGCTCACACTAAGGCGATTTCGCAAGGTTAGACACAGCGCTTCCTCTTTGTTGAAAGCTGCATAATACTTGACAGATTCACACAGAAATCGAATTACTGGACACACACATAGCCTGGCAGCAAATGCAAACAAGTGAAAGTGCCTGAGCGTGTCAGTGGGACGGTGGAGGTTGCAGCAAGCCGGCACTCGGCAACTGTGCAAATGACCGTTTCCATATGGAGATAGAGGTCTGATTTCCTTCAAACACTTCTAAGTCTGGGAATCTGGGTTTTTATGTGGAAACGCCCGATATTAAAATGTTGGCAAGTGGATTATTTTATTCTGTATCTGTGTACATCAAGCAAAACACATCTTCTTTGTAGTAGTATCTGATTGGACACAAATTTTCCTGTATTTTTTTTTTTTTTTTTGTTTGTTTGTTTTTTGGTGCTGGGGATCGAACTCAGGACCTTGCGCTTGCAAGGCAAGCACTCTAACCACTGAGCTAAATCCCCAGCACAAATTTTCAACCAGAGATCTAAATTGCCTGATTTTAAACCGCCATTTCCTGGGAAACTAGTACATTTCTTGTGGATGTAAGTGAAATGAAATGCGTGTGACTGATTTCCACCTAGTGGAAGATGTAGGCAGCTCCACCTAAGTGCTTGGAGTCCTTAAAAGACGAACCTGAGGCAATAGAAGAAAAAAAAGTTAACCGTGAAGAAGAAAGACATTAGCGACTTCATGGAGGAAACGCCAACACTACTTGAGATATGAAGGAATGTGTGAAGTGTTAGAAGTGTGCTGTTTGTTGTGTTTGGTTAAATATAAAGTATCTTAATGACTAAACTATATAAATCTATTGTTAATGTGAGGATGGACTAATTATTTGCTGTTTTTCTTTAAGATTATAATCAATTTCAGATAACAACGACTTTTGTTTCATTGAAATATAATTCACAGAAGAGACCATTCACATATTTAAAATATATACTTAAGTGTATTTTAATATAGTCATAGATCTATGCAATAGTATAACATAATTTTAGCATTTTGTGTATACCACATTGTCTTCATTGATCTGTTGATGGACATATAGACCACTTTCAAGATCTAGCTATTTTGAGTTGTGCTGCTTTAAATATGGCTTCTAGATGTTGAATAAGAATCACTCTACTTGGATAACTCCAACTTAAGCATGATATAACATTTTTAGTACATTGCTGGATTTGGTTGCCTAATATTATGTTGGAGATTTTTCTGTCTGTGTTCACAGGAAATATTGCTCTTCAGTAGTCTTGTGAGGTTGTTTTCTGTTTTGGTATCAGGGTAATATTAAGCTCACATAAATGAGTTGCGGAGTACCCTTTTCTCTTTTCCATTTTGTGGAAGAGTTTGTGAAGAATTAATTTTAAACCTCCCTCATATGCTTGATAGAAGTGAAATGATTCCAAATGGAATTGAGATTTTCTTGAACAGAAAGTTTGTAAAGTTACCAATTTATTTCTTTGTAATCCTTATTAGAACTTTGTATTTCCTCTTGAATAAGCTAAGCTACTTGTATCTTTCAAGGAATTATTTCATCTAAGTTATTCAAACGGCTGACTTATTTTTATAATAGTACTATAATTTCATTTACTAATTCACTAGTAATGTCTTACTTTCCTGATTTTATTTATTTTCCCTATGCTATAAACTATTTTATGTTTACAATGATTTAGAAAAGATTTTGTTGAACATTTATCCATTTAAGGTGTGCATTTTGAACAAGTTCAGATAGGTATGTTTTTAAGTGGCTTTCACCACCGAGGTGCTGTCTTGCTGGGCAGAGGGTCTCACAGGGCCTCGATTTACCATTGTGGAAGTCTTCGAGTCTCTACAAGGCTTCTGAAAATTTTCTGAGAATATTATGAAAGCTCCGAATCTTTTCCTCTGAGAAAGGCCTGATCACAAAATTTTCATAGAAACTCAGGAGAGTTCTTTAGTCTTCCTGTATTTTAGGAACTCTAGATTAAGAATCTTCTAAGAAGTCTGGCATGATAGTACAAGGGAGACTGAGGCAGGATGAAAGCAAGTAGGAGCCCAGTCTGAGCAACTTAGAGGCTAGCTGAGACTCTGTCTCAAAATAGAGGAGGACTGGGAATGTAGCTCGGTGTAAAGACCCTGAGGGTATTGGGTTCAATACCCAGTGCCACAAATATCTGTATCTGTATCTGATATAGATATATGAAATATATATATGTATATGGAATATATATATGGAATATATGATATAGTAGATATATGGAATATATATATTTTATCTATCTGTATCTGTATCTATATCTGTGGAATCCTATAAGGCAGATGTGCCCAACCCCCAGAAGTCTTGCACTGCAGCAGGTAAGCAGCCTTAAGCAAGTGAAGCCTCATCTGTATTTCCAACCACTTCCCATTGCTGGCATCACCACTTGAGCTCTATCTCCTGACAGATCAGTGATGGCATTAGATTCTCGTGGAAGCAGGAACCCTCCTGAGAACTGTGCATGGAAGGGATCTAGGCTGCGTGCTCCTTTGACTCATCTTGAAACCACTTCCGGACCTGACCCCCCAGTGACTAATGGAACATTAATCTTCCAGAAAACCAGTCCCTAATGCCAAAAGGCTTGGGGACCTCTACCCTAAGCTTTTCCACATCCTATTGTAATGAAGCGTTCAGGGGAAAGGTAGTGTGTGAGTTTGAAGATAGTTTTACACCTCAATTTGCCTTGCACCAGAGTTCAGCTAATCACTGATGAGGCAAAATGGCACTTTGGAGAGTCTATTTCTGACTTGTCTTTAGTCAGCAAGACTGAAGGGTTCTGTGAATCCTGTTTAGGTCATTTCCAGAGGGTGGCTATTTGCAACGAGCCCTTTCCTGGAACGCAAATGAGCAGGAATATATTTTAAACTTAGCTGTTTTCCAGGATCACAAGTCTCATTAAAATCCAAATTATCACTGCAGAAGAGTTAACACATTTAATGGTATCATTTTGTTCCTATATTCTTTAGACAGCCAACCCTGGATATCCACTGAGAATGTATCCTAAGACTCTCCACGGATACCAAATCCGTGGGTGTTCATGTTCATATTCCTTATGTAAAATGCCATAGCATTTGCATATAACCTTGCCACAACCTCTTGTACACTTTAAAGACTGTCTAAATAGTTGCTATACTTCATTGTCCAGGGGATAATGACAAGAACAATTACTCTGTAACATACGATACGATTTTTTTTCAGATATTTTCAATCCACGGTTGGATCCGCAGATCCAAAATCTGCAGGTATGAATGGCCAACATTGTTGAGGTCCGCGCCAAGTTCCTCCAAAGAAAGAGGTTTGTGGGAAGAAAGGAAGCTACTCACAGCCCTCTGAGGCCAACACACACCCAGGCTGAAAGGAAGAATTGCCCATCTAACAGGTTTCCAGACAAGATTCAGCCGGTTTCACTAGTGGGCAAGTTTACTAGGCTTCACATATGACTCTCTAGGTCAAGAGATAAGCTCTGTCCACCTTGGCTTTTGTCCCACCAAGCCGAAGTTATTTACTGTCTCTTCCTTTCAGTCAAAGTTTGCTTACCTCTGTCCCAGGAGAGGGATTCTCAAGCCGAATCATGAACCAAAGTCATCTGGAGGCTCTGAGACACAAAGCTGAGCTGCCTTCTCAGGGCTTCTGATTGGATAGGTCTCGATTGGAGGGTTCCAGGAGACACTGATACTGCAGTGCCCAGGACTACACTTGAGAACTCTTCACCTAGAACTTCACCGTCCCTCACTTCCCATTTTCTACCATCTCAGAGCAGCCACTCGTACAAATGTAGTCGTATTTTTTTAATGTAATATAAAAGAAAAATTGTCCATCGGTTGAACATTTACCATGCTTTTACTGTTGAAGGCTGTACAGAAGTAGAGACGTAAGACCCAGACAGAAAATTTAGGGGCTAGCCTGACAGACAACTGTTCCCCAGCCTTTATTCACAAATGGCAATGTTATCTCACATGTGCTTCATCTTTAAACACGGTTGATACAGGAGATCATTGCAGACATCTTATGACAAAAGCAAGGGAAGGTATCTGTCACCTATGCACTGGAGAAAAGCAGGTACTCTGAGGTGAAGGCTGTGAAGAAAGCCTGGTACAGAAGGGTACATGGAAAGAGAAACTTGCTGGACCAGAATCAAGTGTCGGAGGAGCGTGTGATGGACAACAGCACCCTGCGCGGGCTACGGCTGGAGTACATGTCGTCTTGGGAGAGGACGGGGCTACCTGAGGCCGGGAGTCTGGACTTCAGTGGTGGCCTGACTAATGGAATATGCTCACAACCACTCTAATTTCCTCAGCAGGAAGAGGACCACTGCGGGTAAGATACTTGCAGGTCAGGGCTGCAGAGAAACTGAGACAGAGAGCAGAATATGTGACCGTGTCCAGCCTGAACACGCCGGGGATTTGCAAACAATAGCGCTCCTGAGCAAGCAGCACCTGGGAAGTGCGAGACTTCCGGGTAATCTTAAATCTACTGATTTACATTCTAACCCCTTTTGGAAACTCCCTCACGGACATATTCAGAACTAATGTTTAACCGAGTCTCTGGTTATCTTTCAGCTTAGTCATGTTGACACACAATAAAATTAACCATGTTGGTACAGTTTACTTGTTTTCTAATTGACTGTATTGCTGGATCATTCTCAAAACTCATGGTGCCAGTTTGCCCACTGTATGACGTTGTCATTGTGGATACATTTTCACCTGTGCCTGGGATAGCCAGACTGACATCTTCAAAGGTGGGCTTTTGACGTGCTTGCAATGTACACCAGGGCATCCCTCAAAGATTTCGAGTAAAATTTAAATGTCCTCATTCTCCAAAAAATGTATGTGCCTGGTAGATATGTTAATTAGCTTAATTTATTCATTTTATAATATGGATATGTCAAAGCATCATGTTGTACTTCACAAATATATACAATTATTATCCATTATTGAATAAAAAAGGTTGAAAAGATAGCCATATTCTTAATGTGCCCTGTCCAAAATAGTAGGCATTAGTCACGCATAGCTGTTGAGAAGTAGAAATGTGGCATGTGTGACTGAGGACATAAAATTTGAATTTAATTTAGTTTAGACTCATTAATATGTACAGATATTATAGGTCAAACAAAAAAACAAAACAATAATAATCTAAGATAATTTTAAATTTATATATCTACATGTGGTTAAGGGGTACCCACTTGGACAGCACAGCACTAGATGCCGAGTAATGACCTAATACTGGCAATATGTGACAAGTGCCAGCCGGAGAAGCACACTGAGCAGCCCATGTGCCCGTGCGGGAAGGTGGGGCTCACTTGGGAAGGCCACGTGTGAATTAGTAGTAAGGACGATATTGGGAGAGAAGTCTGAGCAAACCAGTCTGCTGTAGGGAGACGGGATATTAGGTACTAAAAATGGCACTGGTAAAAGCCATATACAATATGAACAGCTGCTTTTGGTGCCATATTAGGTGAAAAACTAAAAAACCCAAAACAAAAAATGGTGTGGATACTACCCCCCCCAGTTGTTTAATGGACATAATAACTGAGAACAGATATATAAAGTTACGTGTATTACAGGTGAGGCTTTAAATATCAGTTGGTTACTATTTTCAAACTGTCTTCCATTCTTTATATATTTTTAAAGGTTAGCTAGTAGATTTTGTGGCTTTAGAAGCACAAATAATTTAATGAAAAATTAAGAACAAAGTTTATCTATAGTAACTAGATGAGTTTCAAGAATTGAAAAAGTCTGAGCATAATCCTAAACAGTAGAAA